>PVLA01009195.1:0-78489 GCA_004027455.1 Hydrochoerus hydrochaeris
AATTTGTACTAATATTATTTGGTCAATTTAATGCCAATATCTTGTACTCTGAGTAGTTATTTTAAAGATAACACTATGCAATGTATTAACCATTGTTACCTTCCTATTACCTTGTTTTGAAATTTTATGTTTTTTGCCTTTGAAATAAAATTTAAAATATAAAAAAAAGAAAAGTTTTAAGTTTAGCATACTGGGTTTAGAGTAACTACATCACACATGGCAAACTATTAAGTCAGTAACTCAAAATACAGACCTAGATGGGTCTGAGAAGAGAGATTTAAACTTTAATCTCTGTATTTCCAAATCTCCATAATACATAGAATGAGATTCTAATTTTCATAGTGATTGAAGTGTAAATATAAGTGTAGTTATATTTACTCAGTTTTCTTAGATCATTGAAGGTATACCTACTTTCCATTATTGTACCAGATATCTGAGATAATCATCTTACCAAAAGCTTTATTTGGCTCATTGTTCAGGACTTTCTAGTCCACAGTTGGGCAGACTAATGCTTGTCAGACCTCTGGTGGGGTGGATGGCACAGCATATTGCTGCAGAAGCCCTGGTGAAGTGCAGCTGCTCACTTCATTTCATGGTCATGATTTCAAAGAGAATATGAGGGAAGGATCAGGTTCTCTTTGCAAGGGAATGTGCTTCATAACATGAAGGCTTACTACTAACCTCACCTTTTAATAGTTCTGCCACCTCCCAAGAAGTTGGCTACAGATCTTTAACACACACATCATTGGGAAAATCAAGATTCAAATTCTAGCAGAAGGCATGAATAACATTTTTCAATAATACACAATTAGCTGACACAGAATTTATCATAAATAATAACAAAGTCAAAATTGGAGTACATTAAACCATTAAGAAAGGTAAACAATTAAACAAATGTGAAAGGTAAAGAACCAACAGCGAAAAGATAACAACAAAAAAGTCAATATATATCAGTTACAAGCATTAATGTAAATGGCCTCAATTCACCAATTAAAAGAAACAGACTGGCAGAAGAGATCAAGAAGCAATTTCCAACCATCTTCTGCTTACAAGAAATCCATCTAATTCAGATAGAAATTTATAGACTAAAAGTCAAAGAATATAAAACAATACTTTATACAACAGGACACCCCCCAAAAAAAAAGCAGGAGTAGCTATTCTGTTTTCAGATAATTTGAACTTCAAACCAAGAATGTTCAAAAGATATAAAGATGGTCACTACATACTAGTTAAGGAAAAACTTCAAGAGGAAGAGATAACAAAACTAAATATATATGCACCAAATTTGGGAGTATCCAACTATACAAAACAAATATTAATAGAAATGAAAAATTAAATAAGCAATAACACAATTATAACAAGAAACCTTAACACCCCATTGACACAAAGGGACAGATCATCTAGACAAAAATTGGCAAAATCAGTGGCTTAAGTGCCTGCCTTGCAAGCTCAAGGTCATGAGTTTGATCCCCAGTACCAAAAAAAAAAAAAAAATTAGCAAAGAAATAGAACTGACTCACTTTTTACAAGCTGAAGATTAAAACTGGATCCATATCTTTCACAATGTACTAAGCTAAAATCAATGGATTTAAAGATCTTAATATTAAAAGAGAAATATTACATATGCTGGAAGACAGAATAGGTCAAACTCTTGAAGACATTCATGTAGGTAAAGCTTTAGGAATAAAATCCATAGTGCACAGGACTTATCACAAGGAATCAACAAATGGGATCTTATCCTACTGAAAGCTTTTGCACAGCAAGAAATACCACCAACAGAGTGAAGAAACAACCCACTATGTGGGAGAAAATTTTTGCCAGCCATTCCTCATATAAAAATTATTATCAAGAACATATGAAGAACTCAAAAAACATCAGTCCTCCCAGATTTAAAGACCCAATCTAAAATTAGGCCGAGATGAATACATACTTCTCAGATGAAGAAGTACAAGCAGCAAATAAATATGTGAAAAAAATATTCAAAAGTACTGGTCATTCAAGAGATGCAAATTAAAACAACACTGAGACTTCACCTCACCTCCAAAATGCCCATCAACTGAGGAATTGATTAAAAAAAAGAGATGGGGTATTTCTATGTAATGGAATACTATTCAGCCATAAAGAATGATAAACTAGACATTTTTATAAGTAAATGTATGTGCTTTAAGAATATACTTATTAGTGAAACAAATATGTCACACATGCATAAACATCATATGGTTTCAATAATATGACAGGGAAAAAACATGTATTTTGTCCAAGAGAGAATGACTTCAGTCAAGCAATGACTCAGGCCATACCTGCCTTTACTTTAACTAACCCACTATGAGACATTTTAACTTTTGAATGTCTTAAGAAATTCTTTATGTACTATAGATTTAGGGTTTTTTGCATGTGGATATTCAGTTGTTCCTTTATATTTTTTGAGGGTACAATACTTTATCCACTTAATTGCTTTTGCATCTTTGCCAGAAATCAATTTTCTGTTTTGAGGGTATTTATTTATGGACTTTATATTGGTACTTTGGTGATTTGTCTCTCTTGATATCAGTGCCATTTTGTCATGATTGGTGTAACTTTGTGATAAGTTGTTGGGTTGTAGAGAGTTGGAGCACTAATTTTGATCCTTTATTAAAGTTTTTTAGACTATTCTGAGTTTTTTCTATTTTTACAGAATTGTAAGAATCAAAATGTTAATCTATATGAAAAATAATGTTGGCAGTTTGATAAGGGATTGTATTTTCTGATCTTTATTATTTTCTTCTATTCATTTTTGTATTTTTAATATATCAAGGAAATATATGAGGACATATCACTTTCTTCTTTTCTAATAAATGTACTTAGTGTTAAAAAATTTTAAAAAATGTATAGCAGAACTGAATCAAATTAGTGAACAAATGGACTTAGTAGACATGTACAGAGTGTTCCACCCAACAACATCTATACATTCTTTGCAGCTTCACCTGGGACATTCTCTAAAATAGACAATATACTAGCCCATAAAATATACTTAAGAAAATGCAAAAGAATTCAAATTATCCTATGCATATTAACTGATCATAGTGCCATGAAACTAGAAATTAATGAAAAAAGAAACTGCAAAAAACTCCATAAACATATGGCAATTAAATACACTTCTGAACAATCAATGGGTCACAGAAGAAATTAAATAAGAAATTAAGTAATATCTATAAGCAATCAAAAATACAAATACAACTTACCAGAACCTGTGGGATGCAATGACAGCAGTCCTCAGAGGAAAATTTATTGCAGTGAATTCCCACATCAGGAAAACAGAACAAACATAAATAAATAACCTGATGCTACACCTCAAACATCAAGAAAAAAGAAGAGCAAGTCAAGCCCGAAGCCAAAAGAAAGGAGAAAATTATAAAGATCAGAGCAGAAAACAATGCAATAGAGACTAAGAAGACAATACAAAGAATCAAAGAGTTGGTTCTTTGAAAGAATAAATAAAACTGATAATCCTGAGCTTAGTAAAAAAAAAAAAAAAGGAAAGGAAAGGAAAGAAAAAACTCAAATTCATGCAATAAGGAATGAAAAGGGTGAAACTGCTACAGACCCTGTGGAAATACAGATCATCAATACCTACTTTGAAAACTTACTCTCATAGGTTTGAAAACACAGAAGAAACAGAAAGATTCCTAAACACATATAAATTACCAAAGCTGGATCAAGAAGATGCAAAACTGCTGAATAATCCAATTTCAATTAGTGAAAATGAAAATGTAATTAGAACCTTACCAAGAAAGAAAAGCCCAGAACCTGATGGATTCACTGCCGAATTCTACAAGAAATTCAAGGAAGACTTAAATTCCAACACTCCTCAAACTCTTCAATGTAATCAAAAAGGAAGTAATTCTCCTTAACTCATTCCTGGAACCAAGTATTACCCTAATAACAAAATCAGAAAAAGACCCAACGAAAAAAGAATTACAGGCCAATCTCTCTAATGAACATATGCAAAAATAATAAAATACTGGCAAACAGATTGCAGAAAGTCATCAAGAAGATTATACACCATGGTCAAGTGGGACTCATCCCAGGAATGCAGGGATGGTTCAACATATGCAAATCAATAATCATAATACACCATATCAATAGATCCAAAGATAAGATTTACATGATCATGTCTATAGATGCAGAAAAAGCTTTTGATAAAGTCCAATGCTCATTCATGATAAGACCCCTATGGAAAATCAGAATAAATGGGCTTGACTTTTATCAAGAGATAAAAGTCATCTATGACAAACCAAAAGCCAGCTTCCTATTAAATGGCCCAAAACTGAAATCTTTCACTCTAAAATCAGGAACAGAACAATAATGTCCATCATAACCACTCTTATTCAGTACAGTGCTGGAAACATTAGCCTAAGTAATTAGACAAGTGAGAGAAACAAAAGGAATAAGAAGAGTAAAGGAAGAAGTTAAATTATCATTATCTGCAGATGACATGATATTTTACATAGAAGACTCCCAAAACTCCATTGAAAGAATTCTAAACATAATAACCAAATTTAGTAACGTAGCTGATTACAAAGTGAACACTCAAAAATCAACAGCATTCCTGTGCATAAAAAATGAACTCACTGAGAAATAAATGAAGCCACACCCTTCACAATGGCATCCAAAACAATGAAATACGTAGAAATCAATCTACCAAAGGAAGTAAAAGATCTATATAGTGAAAATTACAACATTCTGAGAAAAAGAAATCAAAAAGGATCTCAGAAAATGGAAAGACATTCCTTGTTCACGGATAGGAAGAAGAAAAATTATGAAAATGGCTATTCTTCCAAAATTGTTACACAGATTCAATGCAATCCCAATGAAAATACCACTAACATACCTCATTGGTCTAGAGAAATAACTCCTAAAATTCATCTGGAACCTTAACAGACCTAGAATAGCAAAGGTAATTCTAGGCAACAAAGGCAAGGCAAGAGGTATCATAATCCCTCACTTGAAGTTAAACTGCAAAGATACTGTGATAAAATCAGCATGGTGCTGGAATAAAAATAGACCTGAAGATCAATGGAATAGATTAAAAGATACAACTACAACTACAAACACATTCAGCCACCTTGTCTTTGACAATGGGGCCAAACATTCATTACAAGAGAGATAGCCTCTTTAACAAGCAGTGTTGGAAAAACTGGCTTTCAATTATGCTGAAAACTTAAACTAGACCCATGCCTATCAACATGCACTAAAGTCAAAATAGATCAAAGACCTAAATATTAAAATGGAAACACTAAATCTACTGGAAGACAAATTAAGTAAAAATCTTGAAGATGTGAGTAGGCAGAGAATTCATGAACTGCACGAGAAATACTTCCCAGAATCAATAACTAGGATCTCATCTTAGTAAAAAGTTTTTGTATATCAAAAGAAATTTCCAACAGAGTGAAAAGAAAATCCACAAATAGGAAAAAAATCTTAGTCACTGTCCATCAGACAAATGATTTCTATCTAGCACATATAAATAATTAACGAAATCAGAACCCTGAAATTAAGACTCAGTCCAAAAATGAGCATCTGAGATGAATGAATACACACTTAGCTGAAAAAATACAAATGGCAAATACAAAAAAAATGTTCAGCATCACTGGTCATTAGAGAAATGCAAATTGGTACAACACTGAGATTCCATCTCACTCCAGAATGAATGGCCAAGATCAAGAAAACCACCAATAACAAATGCTGTAGGGGATGTGGAGAAAAAGGAACACTTCTGTACTGTTGATAGAAATGTAGACTTGTGCAAATACTGTGGAAATAAGTGTGGAGGTTCCTCAAAAAGCCGGGATTGAAAGTTCCATTTGAACCAGCTATTCTACTTCTGAGCATATTCCCAGAAGAATTGAAATCATACCACAGTGATATATGTGCACCCTTGCTTATAGCAACACAATTTGTAATAGCTAAAATCTTGGAACAACCTAAATGCCCATCAACTGAGGAATGGATAAAAAATATGTGATATTTTTATACAATGGAGTACTACTCAGCTATAAAGAGGAATCACATTGAGGCTTTTATAGGTAAATGGAAGTGACTTTAGGCCATCCTAATAAGAGAAATAAGTCAAACTCACATTGGTAAATACAGTATTGTCTTCCTAGTTTAAGAAACTGAAAGAATAAATAAGATACAAAATATTCAATAAATATTTTAAGAGGATAAAAGGAGAAAAAATGACTCAGGGAAATGGAGAAAAGAGGAAATTAATGCTTTGTTCTGCTTTGTTTATTGCCTTTAAAATAAAATAAAAATTAGAGTACATTTCTAAATTAATACATGTATAATTTAAAATTTTAATATATGTAATTCAAAATATTAGAGAATCTACATGTAAAACTGTAGAAGTTAACACATTTTCATGAATTTTTGAATTATTTTTGCTCAAATTAAAGGTGAAATCTATTCAGAGAAAAATAAGAAGCCAATTTTCTTCTAACAACAGCTGCTGATCTCTTATATCACAAGTTGCTTTTTTATTGATCAGCTTCAGTCAAATTGTTTAGGGACTTTCATATGAGCAAAAGATGTAAGTTTTATTTTTATTTCCCTTTCTCAGTAAAAATTCTCATTCAAGGATTTCTTACATATGGAATACACCAATAAGTCAGATAATAAAATATAATTCAATAATAAATATATTTATAGAAAAGTTAAGTATAATGTATCAGCTCAGGACATAAAAGAAGTCTTCAAAAAAAAAATCAGTGGGTTTTTTTTTCTATAACCTAATATTAAGTGCAGTATTTATAATTGTGTTCATAGAAAATTAATTCCTGAATTAAATTAAACTGAAATCAAATTCCCAAAAATGATTTATTTTTAAGAAGTAGGCATATTAGTTTTAAAGAGTTGTAGAATAAAATGTTAATTCTTCAGGTCTATAAATAGACAAGTACTTGTTCTGTCCTACATGAAATATATACTTAACCAAATTTTGTTGAATAGATAAATAAAAGGCAGAGAAATCTGGGAGTGTGATAGAGTGAAACAAGACCTCTCTTAGACATAATGTCAGAGGAAAACCTAAAAACCAGGGTGAAATACACTTTGAAAAAATTTTGTGGAAATTCAGCTCCTCCATCGAATGTGAGATACCATTCTAGAAATTTGAAGATTAAAGTGTGCTGAGGTTAACTGTAGCAACGTTAGGTATACCTTAACAAATTTCTTGAATAAATGAACTAAATATCCATATAACAACAAAGCAGAAACAGATTATGTCCATATCCAGACCAAAAATCTATTTACCGCAGTAACTACTATCCAACAGAAGGGGTCTACATTAGATTTGTTTATTTTAATTTGCATGTGTGTGTGTGTGTGTGTGCGCGCGTGTGTGTTGTGGTCCTCGGAATCAAACCCTGGGCCTCATGCAAACCAAGTAAGCACTCTAGCTCTAGACTATATTTCTTTGTAAGACGTATAGATTTAAAGCATAAAGATTATAAATCACATGAAAGGACAAAAAGAAAGGGAGGAATGGTGAGAGAAGGAAAGAAAGAAAAGAAAGGAAAGAAAGGCTTACTGCTGAGACACAATAAATACACTAAAAAATATTCAGATATTATAAAGATGTTGAGCACAGTTCACAATAAAATTATTTAAATGCTCTAGTGTAAAGGTAGCAACTGGGCAAGATCATAAATTTAGATCTCAAAACTATAAGAAATAGAAATGAGAGCAAACAAAATGCAAATATGCAAAGCATGCCTTCCAATGTGCTCAGTGAACACAATTCAGACAAAGTATAAATAAGCATATAAATAAGTCAATAGTAACTAACCAAATATAAACAAAAAGACAATAAAAATGAAAAAGAATCTAAGAACTATGGTATATAAAATAGTCTGATATCTTCATAATTGAGACATCAAAAGTGAGAAGAAAAATTGACCAAAAAATGTGTTCTTTAAAAACAGGATCTTATCATATATCTCAGGCTGGCCTTGACTCACTGTGTATCTCAGGCTGGCCAAGAACTTGCAGTGATCCTCTTGCCTCAGCCTCCCAACTTCTGGGATTACAGGAGTGCACCATGAAGCCTGGTTACAAATTGAATTTTTAATATGTAAACATTGTATAAAAAATGTTAGAAAAGATTAACAATATTAACACGAAGGAAAATAAGAAAAGAGAATTTAGAGGAGGAGGAAGGGGACTTGGAGGAAGGGGATTACAAAAAAGAAACAAGTTGTATTAAGTACATGTACCCACTTATCAAGATCACTGTGAACTGCATGGACTGCAAACAGGTATTAACTAAAAAATGAACAGGCACAATATTCTAACAAGGTTACCAGATGTCAAACCACACATTCACAAAGGTTGTGGATCATCAAGTATGTTAACCATGATAGAAGGTTTGTAAGTTCTAATTACTCTAACAAATAATATTCCAGTAAAATGCCTTTGGTTTTCAAGCCCCAGATCCAATTTCTTTGTCCTTTAGTGCTGAGGCTAAGAATACTTGGAATGCATTTCCCAGGCTCCCTTGGGAGCTGACTGTTTGATAATCTTTACCAATAAGAGGCACTGATGAGAAATCAAAAGGTACAGCAATGGGACAAGCCACTTTTCTTTTTGCACCTGGCAGCATTTCTGGATGTGAACATCTGTTAAGAAATTTTAGATCTGACCACAGGACTCTGGTTTTGTTCCAGAAATGTGGGTGCTCTGCTAGCTCCAGGACTACCCTTGCAGGGTTACCCTCGTCCTGAAAGGCTGTGACACCTTCTCACTTTAATTCAGCCTGCTGAAAGGAGGGGCAGATGGCTGATGTTTCTTGTAGATACCACTGACTGAGTTAATTCACTGCTCCCTTTTCTCTCAGCTTTTCCAGTACACGCAAACATTGTTCACTGGGCTGGATCAAGTTTTTTTGACAGGATGCTAAATAAAGGGCGGGGGGAAAATCACAAAGGAAGTGGGCAATTTTCTTCTCTTGCTTGTTCAGGTTTGGGTGGATAAAGTTAAAGGCACATGCACACACACACACACACACACACTATTGTCAGCAAAGGTGTATAATGAAATATACCACATCTGTAATACAAACATGTAATATAAACATTAGGTGAAATACTTAAGATACTACTAAATTATAATTATGAATATGTACTGAGAGAAAAGCATGCATGTATCTACATGTCTGTGTGAGAAAGGCTCCCAAACTGACCAGTGGAAAATCCTGTTTGATAAGCCTACAGATAACTCACACTAGAAGAAATAAAGAAAGTGATTCTGAGACTCTTACTTTTACTAGGGTTTACATGCATATTTTATTTCATTTAAATACATGTGGCACAGATAATATTGAGAGAGAAGTTGTCTTTTGTAGAGACTTGGGGAGAATAAGGGCATTCATCCAATATAAAGCTAGTTTTCTATGATTCTTAAGTCCATCCTGATTCCATTATACTATGGATTTTTGTCCCATTTTATCTAATTCTTTTGGCTTTAGATGAATGATTTTTCAAACAAGTAATGCTGAAAGATTCCTTAAAAACACATGTAAGTTTTAACATCTTAACTTATTTTTAAGAGGGTAAACACTCGCCACAGTGGCTATATATTCTTATTTAATTAGAATCAGGCAAAATTAATAAGTTCGGCCTTGTGATCAATTAGCACTCTATATTTCAAATAATAAGTAGTCACATACAGACATTGGTCAGCGTAATGATAGCATACTGCTATCAATCATTGTAAATTCTGATTTAGAGTATAAGATATTCACAAAGGGAAAGCAAACACATCCTTTATGCTCCCTAAAATGAATTCTGTCATTTCCAATTCTGCTGTTTAAGACATTTCAAGAGCATGTCACAGAATTTGTGAAATTAGTTTCCAAATGATAAAGTAGCAAATATAAGATCTTTAGGCCAGATGCCCACAAATTTTAAAATGATATATTGCATCGAGATTCTCTTGAGCATATTGACAAGTAAATGAATGGAATAGTCAGAATTCAAGCACAGTCTCTCAAAATGGAAACAATGAATGCAACTCAAAGCAAGAAGAAATTGTCTACGATCTGTGAAACACAAAAACAATCATGAGATTAATGAAACAGGAATGAGTCACCTAATTCTTTCAATGAAGACATAGTAGGAAAATTATAACAATGCCAAAACATTTCCATATGTAGCAGTGAACAACATTTCTAAGAAAAAAAATCAAATTGAATGTACTTTAAATGCTAGGCAATTCTTAATATCAAGAAAGACAGATCTTCCTGCTTTCTCTAGCAATAAGTAGAATTAAGTGGATTGCAAGCAATGTGAAGACATGAAAAAATTATTGGTCACATGCAAGTTAGTAATAATTAGCAAGATCAGCAACAATGACTGTTGTAACTCACAAGAGTCAGTCACACAATATCAGGTAGTGACAGCTGTTACCTCTTCTGAGGGAGTACTGCTACCAGAAGGAGAGCAAAGGGTGCAATCAAGTTCACACAAGGAGAGCAATTACATACAGAACGCAGTTGAGTACATGCCAGGAAGCCAGAGTAACAAGCTTCTCCTGGAGATTAAACAGCTCATATCCTCACCTCCAGAGTCAAGAAGTGATGCTCAATGTAAGGACCAGAGCTCCCTCGAACTGAACGACAGCCACTCTCAGTGACAAGGACCCAAGTTCCGCTAATGATAATGGTCGAATTCTTATTGGGGAAGCCACCCATGACAAGCTCCTCTAGGAGAACCAATGGCTCAAGACAGCAACACTTAGGAGAACCCACAACATCCCGCTCTGCCTCGCCACATCTCCACTTAGCTGGGTGACTCTCCTCAGGTGTGCCATGTACAATCAGTACCATGCCAATTTAATTCAGCTGATGCTACATTGACCACTAATTTTTAATCCATAACAATCCAACCTTGGTCAACTTGATAACCATACACATTTCTTTAAACTATAGTCTTTAGTGGTAGATTTGTGAAAATTAACATGTCTTGGTCTATTCAGATTTACATTAGCATAGCAGTTACATATACACAATTCTTTTTACAAAAGCAAAGTATTCAAAGAGTGACCAAGGTTCAACATTACAACACAATACTTTGATTAACCTGGTTACAAACACATAAAAACAGCATTAAAATCAAATTAAAAGAACAATTTCAGTCCTTGCTTCCCATTAACTTTTCAATATGTCATGGCAAGGCTAAAATAAAACGATCTCCTGCAATTCAGATATACTCTTCCCTTTAGGTGAAAGACTTCATTTTTTGTTGTCCTGTTCTTCTAAACAACTATGTTTTCCTCTGTTTCATCTTTTCAACCCACAGTTTGACTGGAGCCTTCTTCTGGGCCAAATGTTTTAAATTACTCTATTGCTCTTTGCTCTAAATTTCCAACATAGATCTGGTCAAAATCTCTCAGAAATAACCATGCTACCATGCCAACAGTAGACTGCACTAAAATTTTTCTGCCACCCAAGTAATATCTCTAAATTGAAGCAAAATGCAGATCAATTTTTAGCCGAAAAACATTACCTGGGATCCAGCAGCCGTTGCAGTCCTCAGTGGAAGCCTCCTGAACTTCATATTAACCAGCACCATTTCCATCCTTACTCTGATTTTCCAGATTCCAACCAGAATCTCCAATATACATGGCATACAGGAACTGTTTCTTTGGCCAGTCTCTCAGCATCTTTACAAATTAACTCTTAAGGGGCAAGGGATTTAGCTCAGTGGCATTAGAGCCTGCCTGACAAGTGCAAGGCTGTGAGTTCAATCCCCAGTACAAAAAAAAGAAGAAGAAAAAAGCAAATTAACTCCCAAGGCTCTAAGTCACATAGTCAGGCAAGAACACAGGAATGACCCCAGTCTCTCGGAACCAATTTTTTGTTGTAGTCAGGGGTTACCAGAACAATTACATAAGGACACAATTTATAATACTGTTTTATGATGGTAACCCAGAGTTAAATACAAGAAAGTGCAGGAAATCTGTCTACAACACTAGAGACCCAGGATATTCAGGCAAGGGCCTGGATCCCACAGCAACATCCTGCTTGAGTCCAGCTGAAGACCTAGAGCCCATGAAAATGCCTCCATGAGTCCAACTGGAGGTCCAGAGCCCATGACAAGGACTCATGCCAGTCTGTTTTATAGATCTGTATTGGGAAGGCCCACAGTGGTAGAAGCTAGACAGTCTAAGCCAGTGGGTGAAGGGTCTTTGCTAGTAGGTTGATAGTTCTACACTGGAACCAAGAAGTGACACTCAAAATAAGGATGAAGGATTCCCCGAAAAGTACCACAGCCATCCTCAGCAACAATGAGGTCCCAAGCTTCTCCAAAGATGAGAACAGTCAAGTACCTGCCAGGAAGACATATAACAAGCTTTTTCTGGAGATTAAACAGCACACATCTCCCCCTCCAGAGCCAGGAAGCGATGTTCAATGTAAGGACCAGAGCTCCCCCACAGTGAACTGCAGCCACTCTCAGTGACAAGGTCCTCAACTCCTCCAACGGTAATGGCCAAATTCATATCAGGAAAGCTAGCCATGACAAGCTCCTCCAGAAGAACCAATGACTCGAAACAGCAACCCTTAGGAGAACCCACAATTCCCTGCCCTTCCTTTCCACATCTCCTTTTATGCTGGCAACTTTCCTCAGGTGGGCTATCTACACTCAGCATCAAGCTGATTTAATTCAGCTGGTGTTAAGTTGATCATCTGTTTTTAATCCATAACAACTGGGGTATCAACCCACATTTACACTTGTTGGAATTTGGGTTGTCAAGAGCAATGTCTCACACAGGCAGTACTCAGAGAAGACACAATGCAAGATTAGTTGTAATAGATTCTCATGACAGCTGGTTTTACCTGGAAACTTATACCAGAAACTGATCTTCATCCCAGAAAAAAACAGTGGACTTGCCTAGGTGCCATGTAATGCACATGCTAAAGCAGAACAAAGTCGACGCCAAGCTCAGACAGTGGAAAATATTTTCAAAAACTATACGCCTGGGGTAGGTTGCAAGGGCTACTCATCTGCATGTAAGGAACTGTTCCAGGCCTGACTCAGGGAAGCATTGTTAGGCTGCTCATGGCTCCCTTTTCCAACAGTAGATTGCTTTTCTTCTCTTTCTGAATTGCCCTACATATGATATAGAGGATAAGATCATTGGTCTTTTCTTTTTCTTTTGCAATAACTCAGAGGATCACTGGGAAAACTAATGTATTTACATGCAGTGTAATAACTACTCTGCCATTGAGACTTCGGAGGAAAATAGAAAACAATAATATTAAGTGAGATAAATCCTACACACAAGCTTAAATATCATGTTGGTTTCTCTTATTCAAGAAACCTGAAATATAAATAAACAGCAAAATAAAAGATAGATACTAAGAAGTAGGAAGATAGATTTTTCTCAAAGGAATAAGGGCTCAATAGATGGTGGGAGGGAAAAGGAGAAGAGGCGAAAGGAGTGAAAAGAGAACTGAAAACGTGTAATGTACATGTAGCAACTTCCCGCAAAGAATGTAATTATTATCTACTGTAAAGATATAATACTAAATAATTTTAGAATAAAATGCTTGATATAAGAAAACTCAAATTCACTATTACTCTATTATTATGTTTTGAAATTCTGTGTCATCTTTTTTGTTTTTAAATTATTTAAAAAACAGGTGCTATAGCAACACAAGCTATTGTTCAAATTTTAAACTTGATGATTTTTTACTAAGATCATAAATATACAGAAAGCATATTGACAGAATTAAACCTAGTCATTGTTGACTAATATTTGTTATTCTGATTTTATCATCACTGTGGGGACTTTCACCCAAACACCTAGTTACGTGGTGAAATGGATAAAATGGTGATTGCATTTCTTACAAGAAGAGTAGTTTTGAAGAAATGTAGGCAGAAACCCATGAGAATACACTGTGTTATATTCAGGGAAAACTGTTGATAAGTGTTTTTCCCTCTCTCTCTTGCCTCTAAGTGTGGAAAACTAGAAGGTATCTCGCAAGATACAAAATAGTGCCACCAAGTTATTTCTAGCTCTAGGCTTGTTTGACATTTGTAGATGTTTTTAGAATCTTTGCTGTGCTCCAGAGACACTAATTGCAGCTAACAATAGACATCAACTACAATTTGCAGTGTTCCTATATGCTACATGCCATTTACATTATCTCATTTTTATTATACTAATTTTTCAAGTTAATCATATCTATCATATGATAAAGGAAACCATTTTACACAAAAACTGAAATTATTTATTTTTGGAGTTATACCATAAATAAATGACTGACTATAAGGCATCTTTATGTTGCACACCAAATTTCAGACTTGTTGCAAAGCAGAGCTGTCTCAGTTGAGTTGAACAAATGAAGTAAATTTGACTTCTTGTAACTGTCTCTCCAAATACTGTCCTATTAGACTTTGATCATAGTATTCTTCTGGAGTAGGGGGAATAAAGGGAAAGTTAACATGTTTGTTTGAGAGAACTCAAGGTGTGTTAAGGTCCAAAAATGTTGTCTATAGAAGCATGTGTTGGATTAATTCTAGATGCACTATGATAGTTGGCTAATGGATAATACAGTTCAAGATGAGGATACAACGTGTAATAAAGGTGATAGAAAGAGACTTGCTTCCAAATTCAGTTGAATGTGTAAGCTAAAATGCATTGAAAAAAAACTAATAAACAAGGGTTTTTTTGAAGAACTAGAGAGAGAGAAATCTTTCATGGATTACTTTTGCAAAGTACATTTATGAATTAAGAAAATGTACCTTGCACAACTTTTACAACTGTAATTTGTTTAAATTACTTTCTAGTTACAAAATTTAAAAGTTGGAAGAAAACATATATACCATCTAGAATAGAGTTCCATGAAAAAATTTTTGATAACCTTTTAAATTATGGACAATGGAAACATTCCTAAAATTTACAACAATAGGCTAGCTCCTTGATAAGGAAATATAACTCAACATCCCCTCTGATGTTAGCAGAAACCTTACAAAAACTTAGCAGAACTTTCTCCAGTGAAAAATACTAAAACGTGAAGTGCTTTTCAGCAGTCAAGACTGAGTGAAAAATTGTTTTCTCAGGAGGAAGCAGTGTATGACTTGAAGAATTTATGAGGTTGGAGGTACTGAAAGGACTGGAACAGACCTTTAGCAACTTACACCCTAAATCATCACTTCTACTCGAAGTTAACAACTTGTCTTTCTAAATGTCCAGGCTAACACTCACCCATCCTCACATTATGAAGAACTGCAAGGTTGGCATGACAACACTGCAATGTATAGGAAGCAAAGCTGACTCTACAAAATATAGAGATTATTTTGACAAGCCAAAGTTATGGTACATTTTTTCATGGCATTTTCTTTCTCTATCTAATCATTGTTTTTAAACTTGTAGCCCCAAGTGTCCCAGTCTATGTACATTTTGTGATCATTTTGAAGGCATTTCTTGATAGTATTATTATGATGTCCAAGAAGCATTTTAAATAAGTGTTTATTAATTGCTTAATAAAACACCTAAATAACTGTGTATTTCAGACTTACTTGATAAAAATCACCACCTCTCATAGATCAGATCAATCAAATACATCCCATATGAGATCATATGTCCATATGTGGATAAGGTGAAAAGAAAGAAACCTGAGAATGTTTTTTCTATCTTGGCCAGTGAAACAGTAGCCATCCATTTGTGTGGGATTGAATATTAATACATTGTGTCCTCTAATTTTCTCCAGTTCACCATTCACAGATTCTGGACACACAGAATTCTTTATTTTCCAAAGGATCTTCCCATGTTATCAATGAGAAGATGGAGATTTAAAAAGCAACACCAAGTTCTTTAGGTCATATAGCTAATATGTTGCATACCTAAACCACTGATTCACTAACTCACAATATCATAGCTTGTTAATATGTAGCAACCTTCAAGAAACCATTTTCTAAGTAAAAACCTATTTCATTTCTCTCAAAGTGTTCAATATCACTAATACTTCTCCACTTCTCATTGCTACTCCTTTAATTTCAATAACATTCTACTTATTTTCTACTTATATCTCAAGATCTAAAACAAACTCAACTTGGTTACTGGGCAATCTGTGGCAGACCTTCCATTTACTCTTTCCTGTGACATGTGTATATGCTTCGTGATATCTTCCATTTGCTGCATATCACATATTGCCAGTGATTTGGGTTAACTGCTCTCAACAAATCTCTAAAATTCCCAAGAATTGCAGTGTGAATTTATTGCTTCCCTTGAGTCACAGTTTATCATCAGAGAGAGAAAATCTAGAGATAGGAAATTACTATAATTTTAATATAGAGCTTGGGTTGGAAAGGATCAAAAGAGGAGATGAGGAAGACCAAGTAGAGGATTTAGTTTTTCTATGTGTCAATACACTTAATATTCTGAATTGGTTAAGTGCTGAAATGCAAATGAAATATTAGGACACAAATAGCAGCACATTGATGCTAATGAGGCTTTAAAAAGGCATACAAAATAAAGGAACATAAAAACACATGAGCATCTTTTCTAAAAATATCAATAAAATGTCTCAAACATTACCATAAACAGCCTATGGCATCAAGTTTGAACATATTTAAAATAGTTAAAAAGTTAATATTCTAATAAGCAGAAAGTTTTAAAATATATAATTAAAAATTAGATCATGAGAGAAAAGTAATCAAAGGATAAGGAAAAGGTTCTCATTTAAAGTTTGTGTGTCCCTGACATTCAAAGATCCAATCCAGAAA
This sequence comes from Hydrochoerus hydrochaeris, assembly GCA_004027455.1. Classification (NCBI taxonomy): domain Eukaryota; kingdom Metazoa; phylum Chordata; class Mammalia; order Rodentia; family Hydrochaeridae; genus Hydrochoerus; species Hydrochoerus hydrochaeris. Next base: position 16,770 of record PVLA01009195.1, read on the forward strand.
TGGGCATCTGAGATGAATACACAGTTCTCAGATAAAGAAATACAAATGGCAAATACATGAGAAATACAAATTAAAACTACATTGAGATTCCATCTAATTCCAGAAAGAATGGCCAGGATACCAACAGCAAATGCTGGAGAGGCTGTGGGAAAAAAGGAACTCTTCTGCACTGTTGGTGGGAGTGTAGACTGGTGCAACCAGTGTGGAGGTCAGTCTGGAGATTCCTCAAAAAGCTGGGTTTGGAAGTCCCATTTGACCCAGCTATTCCACTTCTGGGCATATTCCCAGAAGAACTGAAAACATCTTACCACAGTGATATATGTGCACCCATGTTTATAGCAGCACAATTTGTAATAGCTAGATCTTGGAAACACCTAAATACCCATCAACTAAGGAATGGATAAAAAAGATGTGGTATTTTTATACAATGGAGTACTACTCAGCTATAAAGAATGATCACATTGGGATATTTATAAATAAATGGATGCAACTTGAGTCCATACTCATAAGTGAAATAAATCAAACTCACATGTGTAAATACCATGTAGTCTCCCTCGTGTAAGAAATGGTAAGTGTACATAAAATACAAAATCCTCAATAAATTCAGTGAAAGGGTAAGAATCTGCTCAAGGAGGAAAAGACTAATATCTCAGGGAAAAGGAAGAAAAAGAAAAAGGGAAAAGAAAAAATACCTAAATTTGTATGAACACACTTAGGATAGTTAAGATGATTGTGCTAAAAATTCTATAAGTTCCTAAAACAAAGCAGTTAATATTCATAGGATTGAAACAATTTTGCATGTTTGTGTCAGGTGACTTGAGGAACTCTTGAAGATCATTATGTAAAATATCAACCTTAGTTCTGTTCCAAGCACCGTGTTTTGAAAGCCTATATGGTCATTGTTTTGGGCTCTTTGCTATTGTTATTTGTTTGTTTGTTTTTTACTTTTCTAGTAATCTGTTTTGTTTTGTTTTTGTTTTTCCCTTTAATGCAGAAAGGATAGGTGTACATGTAGAGGCTTATACATGACTAGAACTCCTACACAGTTTATGAGAATCAATTATATTATGTGTGATGAAATGAACAGCTGCTTTGAAGAAAAACAGACATTATGATATACGTTGCTGATTCCATATCTTCATGCTGTGAAATCCAGTAATGCTTCTATTCTTTGTTCAGAGTGGTTTTAGTATGTTTTATATTATTTAATTTCAACATACATGAAGGTATGCACAGAAATTTTGAAGAGAACAAGAGACATTAGGGCAGCCATCGTTAATTTTCAGATTATCTGGTTTTGAAGGCCTATAATGCCTTCATTACTCTGTTTTGTTTTGATCATTTGTATACTATTTTGTTTTGCATTAATTCATTGTGTGTGACTATGTAGACAACTATTTAGAAGAAAACAAGAGACATTATGGTAGCCACTGTAGATCTATTGTCTTGCTTTGAAATCTGTGTCACTTACATTGTTTTGCTTCTGATCTGCTTTGTTCTGTTTGTTCTGTTTAGTTTTACCATTTTTTTAAAATAAAAAAATAAAAAATGTTTGTGTGGTTAATTACTATATTCAAAAAGTTAAATTAATATACAATATCTACCTGATAGAAATACTTTTACAGAAAATAAAAATTAGTTTAATAGAAATTAAAACTTAAAAACCATTAAAATGTCTATTCTCTTACACCCAGTCATTGTCTGAATTTTTTATAAGGAAATAATCACAGATGTGAACAATGATTTGGGGAGACAGATGTATTCATGTCACTATAATATACAAAGACATGAAAATAATATAAATACTTTGTGGTATAAAATCCATTAATATATGTCTATGACATACATTATGTCCATGACAGGAGATTTAAAATATCATTATAATCAGGATTTTGTAGGAAATATTTAATAATATGGAAAAATAGCATGATATAAGTTGAGTGACAATGTTAGTATATAAAATTATAGAGGAAGGACATTATCCCAAATGAGTATGTGTTTTCATCCCACCACAAACTATATTTTTACATTAGATTGTACACAATTCTCTATGTTAAAGCCATTAAAGCTAATACATTTCTTTAATTATGAGTCATGTGCATCACAAATGTTAAATAGATGAAAATGAGTTCTATTGTCTAAAAAGTTTGTATTTTAATGAAGTTACTACTCTGTTCTAAACTAACTTAATTTTCTAGCTATGGCACATATTAGGAATTAAGACAATAGGGTGGTATCTAAAGACTAAATCTTCTTATACTCTGTTAATTTTTCCATTACAAGACTCTAAAAAGACCATTCTGACTGGAATGAGTATTTTAAGCAATAATTTGAACTGGTTTTGTTACAAGTTTCTTTACCTTAATTCATATTTAGTGATTTGGATTAGAATTTATTTTTGCTTGCACCACCATGCCAAACATTTTCAGGTTACTTACATCAGACAATTTTTTTTGGTATCAGGAATCAAACTCAGAACCTCAAGGCATTGTGCCACTTAGCTATATCATAGCCCTCAACAGAGGAATTTTTAAATCAAATATTAAGAGCAGTTTACAAATTGCATGCCATCTGCTATCCCTATCTCATTAATTAATCCTCAACCTGAAACAAGTACAATGAGTCTTCTGGAGTTGTAAGATGGATTACTCAAGCAGGAACGGTCACTTAGGATGCTAACATTGAACTTCAACACTAAAAGGCTATATTCATCTGCTTTCCCAAAGCTAGGGCATGATGCCTGATATATACACCTAAAAGAAAAAGAGGTGTACTGGCTCATGGATTTAGAGAATTCAGTCCTTGGTAGACTGGCTTTGAGGAATAAACATCAAATTGGAAGGAAATAGCCGAGGAAACCTGCTTAGTTCATGGTACCCAGGAACGAGAGAAGGGAAATATTGCAAGAGAGAAAAAGAAAAGGAATCAGGTATAGACCATAGGGAATGCCTCTTTGATACACACACAGACAAACCTAGAAGTGTATTTTACTAATGCCCTGGGTGATTCCCACAACAGTTGTGTCAACAAGTCACCTTAGCCATCACAAGGCAATATGCAATAAACAAAATACAAGGGTCTCAGTTGAAAGATTTTCTTTATCTGACATTACATAATCTTAAGTAATTTATTTAAACTCTTGGACTTTCACTTGCTTCAACCAAGAAGCAAAAATACTACCCCCCCTTGCAAAATAATTGTGAAGTCAAAACCTGTAACAATCATAAAATGTTGACAGATACCTGCTGAATCACAAATTCAGCATTTTGAATTCTTAAATTAGTTGTATTTATGTAATTAAACTATCAAACTGCTTAAAACTGGGGAGGAGTCATTGAAAATTTGTTTTTAGAACACCTGAGGCCTTGATATTTAGATGACAACATCAATTTACATAATGTGTTAAATTGGAATTCTTTGTGGTTCATGACAAAGTTTCATCATTGGTTGTTTTGGAAAAAAATGTGGATGCTCTCTCCTTGTCTTAAAGGCAGACAGATTCACAGATCTTTTGAGGAACTTTCACAAAACAGTGTCAGATTTTGACAGGAGGAAAGAAACATGCTTCCCTGTAACTTCAATGTTTATGTGAGAAAAGCTTAACTCTACTTTGGTGTATTTTTTTCTTGGTCCACGTTATGTTTAATCATATGAACACCACTACAATATTGAGTTATACTGTACATCACAAAGTACAAAATAGAACATATAAAACACAGGCAACCCAGGAAAAGCAGAACCAAAGACTTCCATGGTGAGATTCATCTTTTTTATAGATTTTTGGAATACATGCTGTAAATTTTCCTAGTAACTAGCCACTGGAGTCATATTTCTGAGCTGCATTTAAAGAGCAAAAGGTAATGCAAGGCAGTTAAAAGAACAGTTATTCTTCATGTGTATTCTATTTCCTCACAATAGAGTGTTTATATTACGAGAGTAATCAAAGTGATTCTACATCCAGGGGGTAAAGATGAACAAGAGCATTTGAACATCAGACTGAGTATCAGTGAAGCTGTAATATGTTTTGAAGCAGAGCAGGTGGGATAGATAAGAGCATAAAGGCAGACAGCTAATTTGCCATGGCTGTGGAAACTGCCAGAGGATGGAGGACAGAGCCGGAGCAGGCTGACTTGAGGTGAACACAGCAAAGATTGCGCTGTTTTTCACTGTGATTTTTCTGTACCAAAGATATTTTATCCTTATCAAGCCCCAGATGTAAAAACTACATTTCAGAGCAAGACACAAAAGAAAGATCTGGCCTGCATTAAATTTTAACTTTTCAAGAAAAAAAATCAAAATATATTTTACTATAAGCAAAAGTTAGAAGATATTTCAAAAAGTAAAACACAGATATACCTCCAAAATCAGTATCTGCAGCCTTGGTAATGAGATAAGTCACTACAGTGTTTTGTTATAATCAAAATTACAATGATAAGACCAAATGAACAATGATAATTATTGCAGTGGATTCTCAGGCATCTTTCTTGCCTACAAAGACAGCCTACCTTCCTCTGTAACTTAGCAGCCTCTTGCTTTTTTTCTGTACTGCTCTTTTACCTGACACATAGTAGTCATTCTTCAAGGCTCAACCCATATATAATATCCTTGAAGATGTCTGTTAACCCCCATGGGATGGATTAGTCACCACTCACAGGTATCTTTTTATTTTATCATCTCTCCTTATATAGTCAGTATTCAAGGGCCAAAAGGATTCCACTCAATGCATGCCCAATACTTGCCTACTATGTGCCAACTACTGTGCTTATATTAAAAACTATTTGGTAAAGAGAGTTACACATATTAAATAGACTGTGTGATTAAGTTGGGAAGAATTTTAAATATTATTTGATTCAGTAATAATCTAGCTACATCTGTCCAGGCCATAGTCATCAATCACTGAGACTTCCATTCATTCTGTCCGGCTGCTCAGGATGGGTATTCAGACCCAGCACCTCTGCAGCCTTCTGTCAAAAGCAGGAAGAGGAAAGGATAGCCTGGGAAAAAGAACCAAGACAAACGTTTGGACTGTCAAAATGATAGGAAATGCGAATGTTTACTTGAAAAATAAAACCAGGAAAGCATGTAATATTAGTTCAAGTAAATTTAAATAAAGCAGTCAAATCCCAATAAAATATTAGAATATACATTAGAGGAGACACACAAAGGAAAAAGAAATACATAATTGCTACTTTTTAATAGATCATGGGATAAGTATCACCTCTCCCTTTTTCAGGAAAATCCTCCTGGCCTCCTATGTTGTACGAATATTGGTAGCCAATGGCTTTCATTCTCTCTTCTTGTACGTGTGAAAGAACTGGTGACTGGTAGGAAGTATCTGAGACATGGTGTCAAAGCAGAAAGTGATTTTTAGCTCTAGTACAGAAATGACTTTAAGAAATTTGTCTGTCTCTCCCACAGTTAAGCTTTATGATCAAAACATATAGTACATGTTTAATTTACAGTAAAAGATACATTGCCATGAATCCCCCTCAAAATACTGCCCCTCACTTTGCATATTCTTATTATTCTTGTCATTTTCTGAAGCTGGGTCTGGATGTCTTCTTTATAAATGTTTTTAGTTGCATTGCAATGACTCCCCAATGTCTTAAGCCAACCCAAGTATGATCTTTCATGGTCATTTTGACTTTGAGGAAACGTCATAGGTTGCACAGAGCTAATATAGTGAGTAAGGTGAATGAAGCCACCTCAAAATAGTTTTATGAGTATGACTTTGTATTGGATGGTACTTGACAGTAGCATTCTCTGTGTTTTTTATCAAACATTTTAAAGACACTAATAAAAGAGGACTTCCAGATCTGTTTCCGAAAGAGGCAAGAATAATGTGATAAGTATATTCTGAGCAAGGGGGAGTATTTTGAGAGAGAATAAAGGCAATATGTCTTTTAGTATAATAGTTCTTAATTTAAATGTCCATCATATTTTTGCAATCACATTACAAATCACAAATCAAATTACAGTTCTATCTTGCTTCAAGAGTTGTCATGAGGATTTAAGGGTATGTTATGTGACATGATCTACCACAATAATAAAATGTGTCTTGGAACCAATGTATCTTTTTTTTTTTGGTCCTGGCTGCATCATTTTTTTAATTCTTTATTTTACCTACTGAAATATATATGTGTGTATCTATTTTGATATCTGGGTATTTTATTGTGGTTGAGGAAAGAAAATGATTTAATTTTCTGTCTGTCTACATGGATGAGGTAGATCCCAATGCTTCCCCAAATGAATTTGTTCTCATTACATCATAGCAACTTTAGTAATGTGTGGTGTCAATTTGCACCTATGGAAGGAACATAGCAAATATGTGTTGCTAATTGATTGACTGGATTTGGTTTGCAAAAAATAGACACGTGGTACATAAAATATGTGCCTACCCTTATTCATAATTTCTATATGGTTAACTCCTGATGCAATTCCTCGAAAGCCACTTTCTTCTTTCTGTACATCATTCACAAGTTGAAGCAGAGCCTTTAAACATTTCCAAAGCTCAACACATGACTTTCTCTTCAAGAAAACCCAATTTCTGAGTAGTTTACAGAAAGGTACAAATTATTCCACTCATCCTCCATGTTTGACATTTTGGCATAATTGTTAGCTCTTTCACCTCTTTTCCTCATTTATTATTTAATTTCTATTCTGTCAGGGTTTTTTTCTAATTCATCTTTTCTCCTCCAATCAATGGCCACTATCACCCTCAATCTTTATCATCTTTCTTTAAACATTTTTTTTCAATTTCTTCATTTACTGAATGTTTACTGACTATATACAACAGTTTTAAAGGAATAAAAATAAGAGACACAATTCCCATTATCCTAGTATTACTGGAGCGTTAAGATTGCAGATAAGAAACACATAGTTAAATGCTGACACACGCTATAAAGAATAGGATACAGTGGTGGAATGAAAGGAGATGGTGAAGAGGTGAAAGACTGAGTGAGGGAAATGCTTTGATTGAGAGGAGTTCTGAACTGAGATTTGAGGAAAATAAGCCAGGAGCGAATCACTGGCTAGATGAGACTGCACAAAAGAGATTTGTACTTTGGTTTTCTCTAATTGATGTTGTCTCAAGCTGGCTGCAATCCTCCTTACCTTAATCTCTTTACAGTTCCTGGTGACAGCTCTGAGTCTGCCACTAGCTTCAGGTAGCAGAACTATCTCTTGCGATTTCCCTACTCCTCACCCATACCTTTGTAATTAGTCACTTTGTAAATAAAATCTCAGTAAATTATCCTAATTTGAGTGTGCCATCTGTTTCCTGCTGACTCCCTGATGGATACAGTAATTTGTACTGAAATGGCTTCAGAAAAGAAGCCTTCAGTAATGGATGCTGGTGTGGTGTTAGTCATATATTTGAGCCCTGCGGAATTACCTCCTGGATGGGTGTGAGGGGAGATAAATGGGACACAAGTGAGATGCCGATAATCTATCGTATGTGATGACATCATGATTTCTCAAATTATCACTGGGGACAGCATGGAATGAAGTGCAGATGGAGAACAGAGCACAGGGAAATCAAAGATCTGAATTACTCAGTCGGTAACACAATAGTGATTATGAATCACCTGATATCTCCTAGTACTTATTAAGAATGTACATAAGAAAAGTTAGGGTTACAGATACAAACCAAGTACAGATTCAAGTGATTTCCTTTAATTGTAGGGCAAATGTGGCTGAGTTCCAAGCTCTGAGTCTGTTTGAAAGATATTCAGAGCTATAGTACTACTTCAGAATTCTACATCGGATTTCTCATGTTACAATGAAAAGACTAGTGACTCAGGAATAGGGTGTTAATTACTAGTATAAGACCTTTTCAACATAAACAGACATATTCACACGAGGGCTGCAACTCTACATTTAAAACATTCTCTCTGTATAGATGTAACCTCTTACTTAGAAAGGTCTTTAAATAAGTTAGTGCTCAGTCTTCTCAAGCTTTTGTCCCCCTCATTGCCTCCAGACCCATATAACCCACTGAGAGAAATAAGCCTATTCTGGAGTGAGGAGTTGAGTACAAAAATAATGATGGCTCGTAATCATTACTGGCAAGAACCTGGAGAATATGTAGAAAATGGATTCCATAGATGTTAGAAGAGAGAAAAATGTAAAACTTAGAGGAGTAAAATTCATTGCTATTGTTATGGGTGTCCTGGTTCTATTTTCAATTGAGACAAATTGCTTGTCTCAAAGATCTCTGAGGGCACTACACTGAATAGTCTAGTCAAGTCAATCTGGTCTGTAGTTAATGGTGTTGATATGCTAGAACTCACCCAGCATACTGTATACGATAGATTCCAGGGTTCAAAGAAATTAGGATTCTTTTGTTTTAGCCTTTTCCCATAAGATAAAAACATAGACTTGCTCTATGAAAGGTTAAAAAAAAGTCCTTATTCCAACAGATTAATGTAAAAATATTATGGTGATTGGTGAGGAGCCACCAGTGTTTTTGAAGATGATAATGATAAGAGAAATCTATGCAGTGAGGTATCTGGATTTCAATGATAATAATGGACCCTAAGAATTGCATGGATCTTAGCTATCAGATGTATGGTACATTAGTTATCACAATTAGCCAGAAATATGGAATTCTATAGAGAATACTCTAATTCACAGGGATTCATCCAGTGTCATTTTCCAAGGGGTTCCTAGAAGTAAATAGCAACCTTTTCAGTTATTGCTTATTATTTATGGAAGAGTGGAGAGAAAGAAGTAAGGTCATCTGAGAAAAATATATCTTGAATTGCCTACAAGATGTATAGCCTTTTCTGAGGCAGGAGGATTACTTTGAGTTTAAGGTTAGCCTGAACTGCATAGTGAAATGTCTCAAAAAGAAAAGGAAAATAAACAAAGGAAAGAAAAGAAAGTACATGAAGGATATGTGTAGGTTATATGAAAATACTATAGCATTTTATATAAAGGATTGAACATCTAAAAAAAAAAAGATGTCTGAACTTTTGTTCATTCTCAGAACTAGGCTACTTTTACAATTCCAAAGTACCATTTACCAAGGGGAGGACCTCTCTTTGAACAGTGTCATAAATGTCACAGGATGAACTATGAAGTTTTCCTAGGTCTTTACTGTCTTGCCCTAGAACTTGATTATCTTTCTTACACCTTTTTGCAATGCAAAGTTTGATCATCTAGGAATCCCACAGAATATTCTATGGATCCATTCACTGATCATATGACACCAACTGGAACTGATTCATAAGAAACAGAAGACATGACATTTTAGAATATGGGAAGGCAATACTACAAAAATCTACAGAAACACTGTATCAGTGATATTTCTGGGAACTTCAAAACTGGAAATATTCCTTCTGAACAGAGGTATAGGTCTCTACACCTTGTATCACTTGCTCCAAAGAGACACACCTGGCCTAGTAACTCCCTTTTAATTGGAAGCTTTGAATGTGAGGAAGTAGGCCCCAGACTAGGAAGGCCACCTGATGCTGGGAAGGTCTACCGTAAAAAGAAATACTGTTACACAATTTGTGTAAGGCTAATGCAGGGAAATCATGCCACTGAACACCAAGTTTTTCTGTAAACTCACATCTTTCCCCAAAAATACTAATGATTCACAAAGAGCTTCTGGTTGCTACTGGCCTTTTCAGAAACTGAAAGGCAAACTCTAAGATATCAGTTCAATTCAAAGTTATCATTACTAACTGAGTAACATAGAATTTATAATTAAGTGTTAAAATAACATTACATTATTTCTATAAAGATAGAAACTCTGTGTGTGGGGGGGTGTAGTTCAGGGGATCATGGCCAAGAGTCACATGGCATCAGTACAATGCTATGTTGTGGTAGCCATTTTACACTTCTCTCCTAGATATTCTAGTAGTTTCTAGTAGTCCTTGTCTTTCCTTGCCTCATAGAGATACCATTCTACTCTCTGACTCTATTATCACACTGCATTCTAAGATTCTCTGTGTGCCTTTTTTCTTATAAATATAGTATTACTAGATTTAGAATAAACTATGATTCATCTCATCTTGATCTTTATCTTATTGTATTTGCAAAGACCCTATTTGCCTCCATTTTGGTTTTTTTCTTTCTTTCTTTCTTTGTACTGGGAATAGAACTCATGACTTCACACTTGCCAGGCAGGTGCTATGCCACTGAGCTATAACCCCTATCTCCTTTTTCTTACTGATAGCACTTTATAAATAATTAATAATACTTTCTGCATATCCTATAAAGCAATTATTTATTGGTACATTTGGTCAGTCTTTAAAAATAAAATGATCATTCTGAAAAAAAAGGAAAGAAAACAAAAGATCCTAGTTCCACATCAGAACACATTTAGATAGTCCATGTATACTTGGATTTTAAAGGAATACTATTCAAGTCACCATACATCTAAAGAAGAAATATATTTTATGGCAAATAAAGTCCAACAAAGGTCTTAATTCTAGATAATTTCTTGTCCACTGTATGCCTCATCATGCTGGAATACCTGGCTTGATATAAGAGTGAAAAAACCTAGTAACAATATTGAAGGGATTCTCCACAGCAGTTCATATTATTTACCTCTCACATATCCAGGATACATGGACCTTATAAAAAAGAACCCTATGAACATCATACCTAGTAACTCGATGGGTGGATCCCTGATTTGTGACTCTGTGACTTTAGCCTGTCTATTTGAAGTCCTATTGCCTAAGGGAATAATGATATTACCAGGGACCATAAGAATGGCTCCATTGAATTGAAATTCAACACTGTTGTCTGGTCTTTTAAGGCTCTTGATCCTTATGCACCATTAAGAAGAGAGGAAAATTGTTCTGGTGAGTAATCCTAATTCCCAGGTCAGATATTAAGTGGTTGCTACACAGAAAGAGCCAGTGTTTTAGTTACTTTTTAGTTGTCGCTGAGACAAAATACCTGATGTTCAAAGTTGGGAAAAGAAAGGTTTATTTCTTACAGTTTTTGGAGGTTTCAGTCCATACTCAGTTGGCTCCAAGGCAGGGCGGCATGGCAGGGTTGCAGTTCATGGCGGCTGCAAACAGCAAGGCGGAAATGGGCGAGAGAGAGAGAGACCCGCCTTCTTCCTGCCATTACATCACATCCTGGCCCCACCCCTAGGCACTCCAAGGGCTAGACAATGTACCAATCAGAAATGCATAATGTAAAGACATGAGGCTTGGGGGCAACTGACATAAACCATGACATTTCACTCCTGGCACCCCAAGACTCATGCACATCTTTTATTAAAAAAAATTTAATCCATCTCCAAGAGTTGCTAAAGTCCTAATATTTTCACCATTGCTGAGAAGTCAAAATCCCAAGTCTCCTTTAATATCTATGGCAAACTTAACTGTAACTCCCTGTACAAATGAAACGAAGTTAAACATTTTTGAAATGCAAAGGCACAAGGTAAACATTACCATTCCAAAAGTTACAAACAGGGGAATATAAACCTTTGGAAACAAAGCAAGTCCAACAGCCAGCAGGGCAAACATTAAGTACTAGAGTTCTATGCTCAGCATTTGATTCAGTCTGGTTGCAAGCTCCAAAAGGCTTGGGTGATTCCACCCCCACGGAAATTCCAGGGATTTCAGCTCACACAGCTTCTTAAACCCTCTCTGCTCGCTTTTTGCAGCTTTCCTTGGATGATCCATATTCCTGGCTTTTTAAAACTTCTAGGATCTCCACTGTACCTTTGGATTTACCCTTACATCTTTACAAATTGCTGTCTCAGAGGCACAAGGCTTGGCCTCCCAAGCCGTTTGCAATTGAGGTGGAAGCTGTCTTCCCTCAAAATTTGTGTATTTTCCTTGCATCTAAAATCAGCACCATGTGGATGTCACCAAGGTCTGCTGCCAGCTGGAGCAGTAGCCAGGCTTTTCTCTCTCTTGGCTGTAGGGGTCCAGTGCCTGGATTGCTGGGTTCTGTTTACCTTATTGTGAGGAAAAATTTCTCTAGATTGCCACCATTCTTGAACCTCATGTGGTTGCTGCCATTCTGGAACCTCATGTGGCCTCTGTAGCCATTTTGGAGCATGGTGCTCTGTAGCTTTCTCCTCTGAGCAAATTCTTTTACTTTTGTAGTTTTGAGGCTGCAAAGGGTGGAGACCCACTGCTTCCTGGGATTCCCACCCCCACCCCACCCCCGGCCATCTTTCTTCACTCTATTTCTTCTCAGCAATCAAAGTCTCAGCTCCATCTTTACAATCCACAACTTTACTAGAGTTTTCCTTTTGGCCAAACACAGCATTTTAAATTATCCTGCTGGGCTCTTTACTACTGATTTGCAACAAACCAATAGTAAATATTCTTGCTGGCTAAAAGTCCCCAAGAATAGCCATGCCACAGCCTCAACATTCGACTATCTTGCAATTTCCTTTGCCAGATTAATTAGTCCATTGCCCTTAATCTCAGTCTCAGGCAAAGTCTCTGGGAATGAGCAAAATGCAGACAAACTTTCTGTCAAGCCATAACATATTGTGGGGAGTCCAACAACCAACGCAGTCCTTCCCAGCAGAAACCTCCCAAAACTGGTCTTTACCATCAGGCTTTCTATCAGCCTTTTGGTCTCCTGAGTTCTGACCAGAATCTCCTCTACAGATCAGCCTAAGTGGAGAGATCTAAGATGGCCCACTGAGTGGCTGCACGATAGAGAGCCTCTCTGAAAAAAAAAAAAAAAAAACTCAGGTGCTGGAATCTGAAAACTTGGAGAAAGCCAGACGAAAGGAGAGGAATTCTCATGACCCAGGAAGAAACTGAAGAAAAAACAAAAGAAAAAAAAAAAAAAAAAGAAAGAAGAAGAAGAAGCAGGGACAAAGGGCTGGAGCTGGGCAAGCTCCGGTCGCTGTACTGGCATGTCTTAGAGTCAGGTGACTCACGATCGAGCTGAGATTGCGGCGGGGGTTGGTGAGCTGGAGACCCTCGGCTGGAGGAGGTGCTGCAGCAGGGAGTGGAAAGGGTGAATCGAGCTGTGCGAACATTGGTGAGTGACAGGAACTGGATTCCCCAGAGCAGGAGGACTGGCTAGACAACATTTTGGAGTTGGGTAGGGCCGGCTGGAATCAAAACCAGAGGCAGCATTGGTCTACAACTCCTGGTCCAAAGCAGAGTGGTGGGATCTGCTTTGGCTCAGCCAGGCCCCTGGTTGAAACCCAGTAGCCGGGGACAAGACTGTTCTGAGCCAATGGCATCCCCAGGGAACACACAAACTTGCTGAAGCATCCACTGATTGATTAACGTAGGGGGAGGGGCTGGCTCTCAGTATGTACCTGGAAGATCCACAGCAGACTGTGGGGGCAGCACTTCCCTAGCCAGTGTGCTGCAGAAAAAACTGTGGGCAATACAAAAGGCCCAGAGACCTCCACCACCCACCTATCTGAAGGGGACTGGAAATATGACAAGACAGAGAAACAGCAAAAGGCTTACAACCACCAAACCAGGGAAAGTGAGTCCAGTAGAGGTAAATGCAGAGGAGGTTGAGGGCAGCAAACCTGTAATATCAGAGACAGCTTCATCAGAAATAAATACTTCCACGAACTCATTGATGAATTTAAATCTGAAATTCTAACTCAGGTGAAGCAAGATATAAGAAGATTAATAAAAGAAGTCCTGCATAATCCTAAAGTAGACCCAAATGAGAGAATGGAGGAACCCAGAGAAAGGAGAGGAGCCTTTGATGAAGAATATAAACAAAATTTAGAATACATGAAACAGATCCAAACAGATTGTCAGGAAATTAAAAACTCCATTGAAAGCTGGCAAAACTTTTTAACAGAAACTAAAGACAAACTTTTAAAACTTGAAGATATATTTACAACATATGATTGTGAAAGGAAGTATCTCTTAAAAATAACAAGGAACCAGGAAGCAATGATACAAAGGCTAGAAGATGACAAGAGGATTTATAACCTAAGAAGAAAATATGTGAATGAAGATGCAGTGACAAATACAAATGAAATAAGAAGTCTATTCACAGAAATAATTAAGGAAAACTTCCCAAGCATAGGTAACTGAAGTGAAGTTCAGATAAATGAGGCATACAGAACTCCAGCCAGCTACAACCAAAACAGATCTACACCCAGATATATAATAATCAGGATCCCAGAAATCTATCACAAGAACAGAATATTAAAAGTGGTCTGAGAAAAGAAACAGATCACCTATAAAGGAAAACTCATCAAAATCACAGCAGCCTTCTCGATGCAAACCATCAAATCAAGAAGAGCTTGGAGCAAAATGTTCCAAGCCCTGAAAGAAAATAACCTCCAACCCAGAATGATGTACCCTGCAAAACTGTCTCGCAAAATTAATGGAGAGACAAGATATTTCCACGACAAAGAGGAACTGGGGGAGTTTGTGACCACCAATCCAACCCTGCAAAGAATACTGAAAGACATTCTAGAGAGAGAGAAGAAAATCACTGGGGTTCCAGGAATAATGGCATAAAGGCCTCAAAGAAAGGGGCAGACAGTAGGATGAATGAGAAAAGTAAATAAACAACAATGACAGAAAAATAGCATAGCAGGAATAAGATGGAGAAGATTGGGTATATCGCTGTTTTATCTTGATTGATTTTATTTGAATCTGGTATGCTTGACAGTATCAAGTCTAAGAGTAGAGGCAACTACTCTGAAGATGACAAGATTCAATAGGATACCCATTCTGGTTTGATTATTAACTACCTTTGAAGTCCTATAATGTCTCCAATGTTTAGATTTTATTAATAGTACAATGCAATGCTAAGTTTAATTATACTATGTTTGAAGATATAGACAATTTTATTGAAAACAACAAGAGACATCATAGTAACTATTGTAGATCAGCTAGTATTGTGGTTTTATATGTCCTTTTCATTTCATAATTTGTATTCTTGAATTTTTTTGATTTGTTTCTCCCTTTAATACAGAAAGGCTAGGTATACATGTAGAGACTTATACATGTGTAGAACTTCTAAGTAGCTTACTAGAATGGATTATAGTTATTGTAAAGAAAAAAGAGAGGAAAAGAAAGTATTCTAAAGGCTGTAACTGCATGTATGTTTGAGTGTGTGGCACTGATAACTATGTTGCTAAGTTTTTGTTGGATGGATGAATGCAACTGATTGCAGTCTCACTGTTTGGATGTCCACTTTGTAGGCTTTACTTTTGTAACTTGAGCAACTACTTCTGGGAGGAAAATATGTAATTGTCAACTAGTGATTTCTTACTGGTTACTATTTCTGTTTTTTTGTTTTGTTTTGTTTTTGAGATTTTGTATTATTTCTACCCTCTTTCTGTTTCAAATTTTTTTCTTTAAATAAAAAAAAAGAAAAAAAAGAACAGCCTCAGCTGCTCTAGCTCTATGCATCCAGGAGACATGTCTGAACCTTTCCAAACTCTGCCCACAAGTCATTTCCAAAGCCTCTTGAGAAACATGGTCAGGTATAGTCATAGCAACAGCCCCACTCTTGGTACCAAGTTTTGTCTTAGTTACTTTTTACTTGTTGCTGAGACAAAATACCTGATGTCCAAAGTTGGGAAAAGAAAGGTTTATTTCTTGCAGTTTTTGGAGGTTTCAGTCCATACTCAGTTGGCTCCAAGGCAGGGTGGCATGGCGGGGCCACAGTTCACAGTGGCTGTAAACCGCAAGTAGAAACTGGCAAGAGAGAGAGACCCACCTTCTTCCTGCCATTACATCACATCTCATCTCTACTCCTAGGCAATCCAAGGGCTAGACAATGAACCGATCACAAATGTATAATGTAAAGGCATGAGGCTTGGGGGCCACTGAAATGAACCATGACAGCCAGAGAGACAATGAATTCCCAGGGGATTCTTTGGGACACCTCCCATGTTTCCATATCTGATAGTCCATGATAGTCCAAAACAATAAATTCTATAAGGACAAGAGTCCCAAAGACAGAACTTACTGGAATGAAGGTTTTGGTGAGCTGAGGGGATATCAGAGAGCTAGGGAAACTTTCATTTGGACATAGCAAATGACCACTATAATTTTTAACATAGCTGATCAACTACAGAAAAAAGATAACAGCTGTGTTTCTCAAGGCTTAATTATACTCTTTTGTTGCATTACATGAAGAATATTTCGCATAGCAAAGTTTATATTTCAGATACAAGTGTGAATAAATTAATATTACACAAAGAGATGGGACTTGAATGTATTTCTTGTATTGAAGACAATAAAGTTTACTCCAATGAAGGACTAAAGTGTCACCTGAAGTACTAAATACGTGGTGGACTGGATATCTTTTATTTGCCCTTCCATACTTGCTCTGACCTGTGTGATCTTCACCAAAATCTACTTCTCTGCTTGACTTCTGTTGTGCAGTGGGGAGCACTGGCAGGGACTGAGAGGGCAGAGTTCAAGGTTGGGACCCTGGTGCTTTCCCTGCGGGGTTACCTTACAGAGGTTATGTTTACCAAAATTGCCTTCTCTCTTTCAATACAGATGTCATGAAATGTTATTTCTCCTTTTATTTTCAGTAACCTCTTCCTACTCTATACTTTGGGCCTGGAGACACAGCTTTACCATTACTTCTGGCCCTGAATTTCCACTAGTTTTCCCTGCACTTTCCCTCCTAGCCTACCCACACATTCATTATTAATTCTTTTCAAGTAATCTTCCATGTGTGTTAATTTGATGGTGTCCTCAGTTTCCTATTAAGACCCTGACTATTAGAAGCATGTAACATATTACACACTTCTGAGACTTAGACTGATAATAAAACTAATAGTCTGGGAGGTGCACTTTTTTTTAGGTAATGTTTCTGGTTTCTAACAGCTTCTTCTGCTCACATAATAGTGTATAATTAATAGCAGCATCGTGGAAATCCTTGCAGTTAAAACTCATGATTAAATTATTTGTATTATAGTAGACAAATAGGGTCATGCCAATTAAAAATAAATAAAAAGAAGAAATACAGAGGATCAAACATTAACAGATAATGGCAGAGGCATAGGAGCTAGAGTTTGATTTAAAAATATATACAATATACAGAGGGAAAAATGGTGGAATAAAGAATTAGCTATGAGTGATGGTAGTTGGAACAAAAACTATAAAGGTCAGACATATTTACTTCAGGGACATCTGTCTCTTCTGAAAAAAATTGGAATAAAATGACTGTTTCCATAAGAATTATTATAATTATCATCATTTTTTCTCCCTTTGGGGATTTAGATTACATATGTTGTTCCTCACCAAATTTATTTAAATAGACACAGGTATCAACTCTTTCTGTAGTCATCATACAGTGTCATGAGATAACACTATTATCTTCTCCATGTGTTAAATAAGGTAGAAATTTTCACATAAGAGAAAGGATAAAAAAATCTGAACTCTCGCATGTTACTGATAGAAATATAAATTGGCATCAACACCTGACAGTAACTACTACACCTAGATATATGTGTATCCAGTGATGTAGAAATTCTACTCTTAGGTATATGTCCAAAGATAATTCCTTCATGTGCACATCAAATTGACACACATGTCAATGTTCACTGAGGTTTTATTCATAATACTCTACAGGTAGAACTGTGTTCTTTAAAACAAAGATTTTAAAATTCTAACCCACAGACTTATGACCCCATCTGAAAATAAGGATGTTGAATATACAGTTAAAGTGAGATATGACTGGAATATAAAGTGAGATATTACATTCTTTAACACAATTGACAAGTGTCTTTATAAAAAGGAAAGACACATGAGGGAACATGATCATATTACTACGGAGGCACAAATTGGAAAGATACACTTACAAGCCAAGGAATAACTAGGATTGCCAGCACACTCAAAAGCTAAAGGAGGAAAAAATGTCTTTTTTCTCTAGGTGACGACCCTGCCAGTGTCATAATTTCAAATTTCTATTACCCAGAACTATGCATGATAAATTTCTGTTACACTAACCATGCTGTTTATGGTTGTTTGTTCTAGAAGCCTTGGGAGTCAATTAATTTAACTTTTAAGTATTATTAAGAACAAAACAGTCATACCATGACTGTGACCTTTAGTTGTGATATATCAACTTGACTTGACTAACAAGCGCCTAGTAATTAGAGAAGTTTTGGATGACTGACACACAGGCTAGCAAACTGAGGAAGACGACCCAAACTAAATGTGGTGGCACCAACAAATAGGCCTACAATATTGACAGAACAAAAAGAGAACAATATTAACAGAACAAAAAAGGACATGTTCCCAGTTTTGAAAGAGTTCAGTCTATGTCATGGCCTTTGGAAGCTGGGTTCCAGTTTCTTCTGCTTTGCAGCCTGCCTGTTTAGCTTTCCAATGCCAACTGTTAGGCTTTCCCATATAGATTTACACTGCTGATGAGGTGGTGATTTTCCCAGCCTTCAACCATCAGCTGCTACAGTCCTCTGGCTCCCCAGCATGCAGAAGATGGCCATGGTGACTCTTTCACTTTTGATTCCATAAGCTAATCTAAAAATTCTGTTGTATAATTATGCTTGCATTTTGTATTGATTTTTTTTCTCTAGAGAACCCTGACTGACTAACACATTGGCACATTTTTAAATGAAATAGGGTATAACAAATAAAACAAATGAGATACCTACAGGGCCAAAGTAAACATACATTTTAGTGAAGGAAATCAAACAGATGAGACAATATAATATGTTAGAATTCACTAGGAAAACAACAACAACTATATATACATGCATATATATATATATAGTGGTAACTTGATTCAGAAACAATCTGTTCCACTATTTTAGAAAAGTTGGCTACATTTATGTTTGTGTGGGAAAGATGGTCATGGTCATGTCTGTCACCCAAGTAGAATTTTCAAGAAAAAACAAAATTTTGTCAAATGCTTCTGTTAGTGAAGCAAACTGTTTGTAAACAAAAGCATTTGTGAAGTGAGGGATGTGTGTGTTTGTTCATGTGTGTGTGTTACTGAAAATGTAAATAAGAACTAAAATGTATAATAGATATCGTGAAGTAGATAGCCAATGTTCAAATAGGAAGAACTAAGGAGACATAAGGAGAAAGAGGAAGGGAAAAGGGAAAATGGGAGCAAAATTTTGTAAATAAGAGGGGGAAGAAGGTTTGAAGGGAGGAAGAGATCGACGGCAAAGAGGAGAAATGAGGAATCAAGATAGATCCTGTCCAGGTAAGTATTGGGAACCCTTTCTCTATCTCTGTCGGACAGAAAATTTCTTTAAATAAATATATTCTGCTCTTAAATATAAAACAAAATAAAATATGAAATAAAATTTAAAAAGATATATACAGATTCCACATGAAGAATGAAATCATTATGTATATCTAAAATGTACCAAAAATTAATTTAAATAAAGGAGAAACAAAGTCACTTCATTGGAAAGGAAAGACAAATGGATAAAGGAAATCACTTCATCAGAAAACAAAGAGAGAGAAATAAGGAGAGAGCTAGCTACTTTCTTGGAGTAGGGTAGGGAGTCCAGAGTTGGTACTCAGGCGCCTTCATTTTAAGCATCTTTTGCCTCATGGTGAGAAAGAGACTGTCTCCCTTGAGAGCTTTAAAACTTCACTGGCAACTTTGGGCTCTGAGACCTCTTTTTTGGCCATTGCCCTTTCCATTGCCTCCATATAATTTCTTGGATAAGCACTTCTGTGGTCTCTTCATGGTACATAGGTGCTTGTTTGTGAGATTTACAGTAGAGTTACATAAAAGGCCAACTCAGCAAAAAAGATACATGTGCATTTTTGTGTTATAGTATGGTGAGAATAATAAAATATATAGGTACTTAATATAATATATACACATATATGTGGAGCAAGAAAAAGGGGATTTACAAGGTAAACCTGCAATGGCTACCTGCAGGCAGGTGTAGAGGAATGCAAAAGAATCATCTGCATGCTAGAGAGCCAGAGGCGCCAGTCAAAAGTCAAAAGTTTGACGCTCACTACAGAGCCCTGTGCAAGTCAGTTTCAGGAAGCCAAAGGGTCTACACTGGAAGGCTAAAGAATTGTCGCTACAGAGCAGAGACAGACATCCACAGCAGTGCTAAGACTGTAGCTTCTCCAAAGAAGCAGAAGTGAGGCTTCCTTCCTTCTCTTTTTCATCCACCCAGACTGTAAGCCTATTGGTTGGTGCCATCACACAAGGGTGGGTTTTCTTTCTTCAGTAACCCAATCATCTAGCACAGTGACAGCAAACCTCTTAGAGCGTCCAGCGAAACCAACCGCCCACCACAGCCCTGCCATAGGTTCACGACCATTGCTCTAAACGCAACCAGAACTACACTAAAGGAATTTTCTAGGCGTTTCCCTTTCCATTTAACACCACAACTCTCACACATACTGCACCACTTCGTTATTTAAAGTTCAAAAACAACCAAAACAAAAATATTAGGCTAGTAGTCCAGATTATGATTATGTTAGAAAATGAAAGAAAATTTAGTGACAAATATCACAAAAGTGGCATCTAATGTTCCACTTCCTAATCTGAATGAGTAATAACTACCTAGTTTTACACTTTTATATATTTAATTAAAAAATGTAACAAATTAGTAATTAAACTCAATAGTACATTTGAAGTTTTATTTATTAAAGAAATTATCTGAGGAGCTGAAAAGTACATATATTTTATAGTGTCATTCTCAAGAATTTCCTTTTGTGGCGTCCAAAATTGATTTTAAGTAAGCATGCTACTGAAGCAATAATGGATAAAAGGGTGAGAAATGAAGTGTTTATTGACTAGCTCATTCTCAGAGTATTATTCACAATTCTATACTGTAGTCTAAAGAAAGTACTTCAATTTCTGCTGAGTGGTGATGGTTCTTTTAAAGTATGAATTATCTACTTGAACCTACATTTTGGATCAACATTCTTCAAAGCGGGACAGGGGCCACAGCATTTAAATTACTAAAATTACTCATGATTGATCTTTTAAAGTTCTCTAATCAGATACAGATGTTGTTGTACCTCAGTGCTACAATGCTTGTTTAGCACACATGAGGTCCTCAGCTCAAACCCCACTAACACTGTATGTGTGGTGGTTACAACTAAAAACAATGAAGAGGTCCTCTCAAAGATTTGAGGATGGAAGTTCTAAGCCTGTGAGAGGATCAGTTAAAAAGGTATGGTTACAATTAGAGTCTAGAGCCCCCCCAACTTTTTTTTTATTCAGATTTCTTTTCCACTAATCACTCTGAATTTAGACAATTACTTAATGCATACTGCTTCTTAATAAGAAAAATTATTCTAACAAAAGTATGATGCACAATTATTTTATTTAATATGGAAAAAAAGGTGAACAGGTAGGTTAAACCAAAAGGGAAAATCTAAACAATGAATGTAATGATGGTATACTGCAAAAATGAACTAATTAGAAAAAAATTAACACCCTTACCCCTTATATTCCCTCCCCTCTCTCAAAAAGAGAATATAAGCTATATAAGAGAGAGGGGAGGGAATATAAGCTAAACCAAAAGGAGAAATTAAGGCCACCACAGAAGAAAATCTGATTAGGTCACATAAAAATTATGTTGAGACAGCTGAAATTTAATTTGTTGGCACTTTTCTATCAGAAAAGTGAGCTGTCTATACTGCCCTGTCAGGTGCAGCTAGTTGTTAACTCCTGTGGTGTGTTAGCCTTTGATTCCCCACTTTGAAGCCTGGAAGTATACACAAATTTCTTTCATAATATTTGCCAAAATTATTTTGTAATTAATCTGCAACTATCTGCTATTGATCCTAAATCAGAAATCAATAGTTCTTTGTGAACCCCAAGAAAACTAGGGTTCCTACAGGCTAGAGATCTTCCAGACTTCATTCCCAGGCTCCAGCAGTGAACTTGCATAAAAGTCAGTGCTCGAAAAGGAAGGAAAAATCAAAGGCAGTTGAATTATCAGACATTTAGAAATCACAGAAGGCATTCTTTGAATTCAAAACATTAAACAACTCTTGGAAAATTGTGTGCCTCCTGTATATAAACTTGCTCCTTATACATAAACATATTCTTGTCTCTGATTCCTGTTTACATCATAACTTCTGTGTCAGAGCAAGGACTTATTGGAAGAAATACGTGCCCAGATTTGTCATAAATTTCAACAAATTACCAAAATTAAACAATCTGTGCAACACTCTATGATAAACTTGTATATTTTTAAAGAAATAGAATATCTTCAAGCTTGAGGAAAGAAAAAATGTATAATTTTTAGTGGACTGTTTAAAAAAAGGCATGGTTTCTAATCTAATCTGTCCATAAAGTAATCCAAAGATACATTTTTTTGATGTCAGAATGTTAAAATACAAAGTCTGTTCGGATGTGAAAGAAAAATGTTTGTTTACTAAATAATACTGTATAACAAAAATCCGTAGTAAGAAAAATACTTTTAATTTATTACTTCTAGTTTGCTTATAATGGATTAGTAGCTGCAAAACACAGAGATGAGAATAAGACATCAACAAATTTAATTTAACAAGATGATTTATAATAACCATTTTCTATTGCTTCAAAATACATATTTTTCTGTTGCTAAGAAGCTGGTCCACAAAGATACAACAAAGCCCAGTGAAGTATTTATATGAAAATACATGGATATTTTAACCACTTGCTTGGTCATTTGTGTCTATGCATTTAAACTAAATCTAACTCCAGTAACTATGGAATGATAATTACATAGATTTACAAAAAAGCGAAAAACACTATTCTCTTGTTCACTTATATTTAATGTTGAATTAATTGAGACAGCTTCTAGAATATGTATATTGAACATAAAGTCTTTGAGATCACCTTAGTGTTTTCCATAAAATCAGTAGATTCTAAACTTCACTTTTAGCAAAGAAATTTTAGTCTTGTTTCTAGCTCAATATGCTATTAATATTTAATATATAAGAACAACAAAAGATATAGAAATAGGAAAACTCATTACTTTCAGTTTAATTTTAAAATGTTATTAGAATCACTACTTTAATTAAGAGATCCAGATGGCTCCAAATTTCAGGCCTAAAATGTACTGCTACCTTGAAAGGTGTTGTCTTGGATAAGCCTTCCCCATTCAGAACATCGCAAATGTTTTCCAGCAGAGGAAAACACTCATGGAACACAACAGTGACTTATACAAAATTCAACTTTTGAAGAGATTTTCCGTGAATTTCCAGGGACAGCCTTAATATTAAATTGCAGGTCATTATCTTTACTTCTAATGGCCCAAATATCTCAGTTTATAGATCTGTTTTTTCAAGTGTATTTCAACACTGCACAGTCTTTTTCCTCTGAAACAATTATGTACAGCTACAAGAACAATGATCAATTTCCTTCTTCTAGGAATTTTGCATGTATAATTTGTTGATCATCGTTCATCAGGATTTATGTTAAATACTGCAAAAACAAAATCTTTCAATGCTCAATTTTCAGAGTGAAGGCTGCAGAGCCAAACCCTGTGCTGATATTCACAACTTGCCCACCAAGGTGTAAAACCCTAGGAGAAACCCAGCAAGATGATCTCTAGGTTTTAGCTGCTGGATTGCTCTTGTTTTTTGTTTTTTGTTTTTTGTTTTTTTTTTCATAAATATTGTTTCATCTTTGCTAAACTAAAAGTGTTCCCAAGTTTTTGAGTAAAACAATATTTCAAAAATAAAACTCCCACCTTTGCATTTTTGCCCCTTTTCCTTTAAACTTCCAAATTTCTAGGATTTGTCTTTCCTTTTGCCTCCACAGTCACCTCTTAGCATGACAGTCCTCAGTTCTCAAGTCTTTTCTCCAGGACCCTCATAGACACTGTCTGCCCTGCTCCAGGGTTTCCGTTTACAAGATGCATTAGCTGCAGCTACAGAGATCCACCCTCCCCTAGCACTGGACAGTGTAGCCTGCACAGTACCCCTTCAAGGAGAATGGAAAAGAGGGGTCAGATACCAAGGTGCTTCCCTTTAGCTAGAACTGTCTCAAGTTTATCCTTCTTAATGGCAGGATAAAAGACACACATCCTTGTTATCAGTTCATCAGCCAATGGCCATTCAAGCTGTTTCTAATCTTTGGCTATAATAAACTGGGTGGCTATAAACATTTGTATGCATAGATCTCTGTGGTATGATGCTTTTAATTCTATCATAAAGATACCAAGAAGGGAAATAGCTGGGTCAAATGAAACTTCTAGCTTTAGTTTTTTTTGATAAATCTCCACACTGATTTTCTCAGTGGTTGTACCTGTCTATACTCACAGCAACAGTGAAAAAGGGTTCCTTTTCCCCACAGCTCCATCGGCATTTGTTATTGGCTGAATTTCTTGAAAAATAACTGTTTAGATCTCTTTAAGCACTGTGGATGCTTTTAACCCTTTCTTAGCCTTCATGTATATATATGTATATAAATGTATATATGCATATGTAGTAATTGTATCTAAATATGTATATGCTATATATGTTATTCTCTGAATGGTAATGTGTCTTGACTGTTACAAATGTTAGTAATTAAGACAAGAGTAAAATTTTTTAAAAAACTGACACCAAACAAAATTTAGAAAGCTCAAAGTTGACGTAAGTTATGTAACTTATGAATCTACCATTACTTAGTAAATTCTGAAATTGTGGAAAGTCATATATGCCAGTCAAGTGAATAATGTACCTTGTTCATGACATAAAACATCACTAAATCAATATTTGATGAAAGAACTGATAAGTATTTAATATTACTAACTAGTATTAATGTGTGTTAAGTCACCAATCTTCATTTCTCTAAGTTTTTTTAGCATCATTAACTTTATAGGTAATATTTCTTGACATCTGAGAATTTTAATTCATTCAAAATAATAGCAAATATTACATTATATCCTGAGTTGTGACATTTTGTTTTTGATCTATAACTATTTATTAAACTTTATAATTTAGTTAGCTCTAGGATTAGAATATCACTATAATTCAACAAAAAATTTCTATTTCTTTATTTATATATCTAAGTAAAGTATCTTCAAAATATGTTATGAAGAAACATATAGCATTTTATACACTGATAATCATTTTAAATAATCATGAGTTGATTATAAATCTGTGCTTTACATTCTAGTCAAATAAAATGTAATCTTATATAAATTATATAACATTTTTGGGCCAGGAATTTAGCTCAGTGGCATAAGCGCCTGCCTGGCAAGCGTGAGGTTGTGGATTTGATTCCTGGTACAGCAAAAAAATTAAAAATAAAAATTATATAACATTTTTAAAAATGTAATTTGTCTAAGGATGAAAGAAAACTGGAGTCTAAATAATAAATATAACTTCAATAACATCACAAAAATATATTCAGATATCATTAGAGCACAGTGATTCAAAATAACACATACAGCAGGAATGAAACGTGAATAGGTTAAGATGTTTCATTATACTGGAATTATGAAGAATAAACACCTTCGGAATGAAATACAAAAAGAAACTTTCCTTATTATTCACATCATTTTAATTCTTTTCCTTGTTTTCCATGCATAATCACAAGAAAAATGGTATGGAAATCAATAACTGGGAAAACAAAACCACTCTGTCAAATAATGCTTGAAATAAACTTGACTTGGCAACAGCTCTTATACATAACTCTTAAGGTTGCCAATTACATAAGATCAGTTGGAACAAATCACAGCGTTACATGATAGCTTTCAAATGGCTAAGGATACCCTCAGCTGCAACATGAGAGACAGAGATCTGAAGCATCCACATTAATCAAATTTCTGATCACTGACTGGTATAACACATTAAGAACAAACCTGACAAAAGACAGTAATTCAGCAATTATCTTCTAATATTTGAATGCCTGCTAGTGTTTATTCAGTTTTGTTTCACAAATAAACTCAGGATAAAAGCTTTTGAGTTACAATATGTGTAGCAGATTCCAACTTTACTACAATTCATTATTCCTTAGTGTAGCCATAATCTTTGTCATATGATTTGACAGTTTCTCTAGACACAGCGTATCTTTCACTTCACCATGAATGTTGAACTTATTTGGTCAGGACATTTGGGTGAATGTGACAATGAACCAGGTTAGAATCTAGGCATTAAACACACTCCATGTTTTTGTTTAGTCCTTTTGTTCTAACATTGCT
This sequence comes from Hydrochoerus hydrochaeris, assembly GCA_004027455.1. NCBI lineage: Eukaryota > Metazoa > Chordata > Mammalia > Rodentia > Hydrochaeridae > Hydrochoerus > Hydrochoerus hydrochaeris. The sequence goes on from PVLA01009195.1 coordinate 42,796, forward strand.
AAGAGAAGTTGCCACTTGATGAAAGAAGGATTAACCTGGATGGTCATAGATCTATTTTAGGACTTGGTGCTCTACCCCGTGAGTCAAGGTAGCCTTCAAGGAAACTGATATTAAAAACTTCTTGGATGTTTGTCTACAGTAATGTTTTTATCTTGATCATTTTCAAATACTTTCCTACATACCACTTTTTCCCAACATGAATAAAGCTAAATTTAGCCTCAAGTTTATAAGATATGTTTATGCAACTATCATAGCATGTAAAAAGTACCTAATTGGATAACTGTATGAAGCAGACACAGAACATGCAGGTCAAGCTCAATAAAATGAAAACTCCCATAGCCTCAGTCATTCCTCATGATCTCACCCTCATGGTGCCTGTGGATGTATGCTAGTCTACACAGACATGAAAAAAAAACTTCCTAGTTTGATTCCCAGCACTAAAACACAAAAACAAAAACAAAAAAAAACAGCCTAAAAATGAAAGTCCATTAAACTTGAAAAAGATGTACAATGCACTAGCAGGCAGGCATGTGCACACATGCTCACACACACACACACACACACACCTAAAATTTAGCTTCCGGCATAATCTTATTTTCTGGTACATTCCCCCATGATTTCCCTGAGAAGAGTTTAGAATAGCTTCCCCAGACTTACTAATGACCTGTTAATGGACTGACACAGACTGTACCTACATAAATTATGAAGTTGCTGAACCTGGAGCTAAAGTTTGTCACATTTCAAGGGTATGAAATCATTCACACTGATATTAATAACTGTCACCTCTGTGCCCTTTACAATGTGTTATTTCACAGCCCTCCATCTTGATGAGTGTCATAGGTGACTTTGAAATACTAGACACGTTTAAACTAAACTATTTTCTGTACCCACTGGTTTTTATACTCAAACGTATTTCTCCATGGAAGTTAGTTACCTGAGGTTAAAAATGCCTAGATGCACAGATCATTACAATCATGAAGATCAAAATCAGAAATGATGAGTAAAAGGGACTCGTCCAAAAGAGGCAGATTTTAGCTTCTGCAAGTGAAGAATGTAGCAGGAGAGCCCATCAGAGAGAAGCTGCTATCGTCTGAATGGTGACTGTTCCTCAAAGACTTCTGTGTTAAAGCATGATCCCCAGCCTGTTGATAAGCAGAAATGGCAGAATATCCAGGAAGTGGAGACCTAGTAGAAGGTCATCATGTTACTGGGAATATTGGCCTCAAAACCCTTGCAACAGATTGTTGGCCTTGGCCTAGCCTCTTCCCCTTAAAGCTTCCTGACTTGGAATGTTTGCACTTTGACACATACTTCTCCCATATGTGCTGCTTTCTCAGAATTCAAGACCAGTGATGCTGCCCAATCTTGACTTTCCCCAAAACTTGGGAGCTAAATAAATTTTTTCCCTTTATAAAATTAGTTGTCACGGGACTTTTATTATAGCAACCTGAAGCTGGCTAATGCAAAATATAAGTGATAAAGAATTTGGCACATAGCATTATAAGGTATTGCTAATCTATTCACATTAGCTGGCTCTCAGAAAGTATTCCTGGTGCACCCCCATCAATGTGTTTAAGGGTTGGAGTAAACTGTGTGGCACATACTTATTCCCCAGACCTTGAAGAAGTTGAAAAGATAAAAATCACCTTTTCCCAAAATGTCCTTTAGAAAATTAAACACAAGATTAAATAATATGACATGCAAAGTCAAAAAATATTTTTGTATTTTGCAGTAATCAACCATTATGCTTTAGATCAACAGTGTCCTCCAATAGCCTCAAGTGCTCAGAGGAGAGGTTGCTAGAAGGTGATGCGAAGGCAAGGGAGCCCCCCTCACCAGCTGCACGTGCTGGTCGTGGTGGGGCCTGGCTGGAAGAGGAAGTTCACTGGGAGAAGGAGCTGGGAGGGTGTCGCTCCATCCCTGGATCCTGCCTTACTCCCTCCCTGCTTTCTGGCCATTGTGACATGAGATTTCCTCTGCCCAGTCCCACCCACTGTGTTGTTTCTGCTTTGGAGTCCACTGAGCATGAACTGAAACTTTTGAAGTTGTGGTACAACATAAACCTCTCCTCCTCTAAACTGTGTCAGGTATTATGTTTCGGTGATGAGAAAGAGACTAGGTAAGTTATTATAAGTAAAACTGTAAGTCATATAAGATTTCCTTTGATAAAGTATTAGAATTTCTTTCTTAATAATTTAATCAAGAGAAAGAATTTATGCTGTGATTTACTCTTCTCAAGCAATCTGGAAAGAATTTACCAGATGAGTCTTAATCAGTTGGAGTAAACCCCAAACTCAGGTGATAAGGATTTGTATTTTCTATCAACACTTGATAGCTTATAAAGATAATCAAAGGCATCCCAAAATTTGTAAAGCCCAATTTGGCCATCTTAAACTTTTGGCTCTTCAGAAATCCTAACTCTTGTGCCTGCTCTGCCCCCACCCATTTCTCCCCACCATTTGGAATAACATTTGAATACTATTTTAATCAATTTTTGACTGACAAATAGAAAAGTAGATCAAAGAGGCTAAAAGAAAAGGTAGAAGTAAGACAAATAAAACTACAAAGAAATAATAAAAGAAGTTCGTTTTTACTTTTTCCTTTCTGTACCACTCAGCAGTGGAACCATTCATGACAACCAACCTTTACTGTTCACTCCCCTGCTGATAGGACTCACTTTTGTCATTAATCCTAGAATTTACATCCATCATTTCATTCTTTTCAAAATGCTTTGAATTAAAAAAAAAACATAGGAATTTTTAAACTGAATAAAATAAGATCGTCTACCTCTGAGAGTAACAATAACTAATACCTAGAGAAAGCCTAGTGTCTAGCACAAGACCCTGCTACAAGCAATGTGGTGTGATGCGTGTTACGTGTGCACCCATGCCAGCCAATGAGGCACACTTTCCACCTGGTACAGACACACATGGAAATCAGAAGTGACAAAGGATGGCAGAAGGTAACATAATGAAAGATAGCAATTAATGTAATAACAAAGTAGCTGGTGGTGTACTGAGGAATTCACAAAAGCATAATGCTTAATTGTTAAAGAACTAATTTTAGCACTAGAGCATTATTTCTTATCTTCATTCAAAATTTACTACCAGCATGAATGTGGGCAAATTACTTAACAATTTTAAACATCAGTTTCTTAATGTCTGAAATAGAAATAACAAAGTCAAATTTATCCTTTCATTGTGAAGATTAAATTACAAATAATGCTTCAAACTTGTTGCAGTTCAAGTTCTTAGCTTATTTTACTTGAGTTCAATAAAATAATTCACAATTTTTATAGAGTTTGAATAATAAGAACATATTAAATAATGCACAGTATTCTTTGCTTAATAAAGTAAAAAGACTTAATTACCTTAGAAACTGTTTTATAAAAAGCCTTTGAAATGAAAAGTATACACAAGGAATACTTTATTCACTCAGGAGGTATACTAAATTCTTTTGGTGGAGAAAGAATAGCTCAATTTTATAGTTTTGGTAGAAAACAGCTACACATATATATATATAATCTTCAAAAAACATACAAAAAATAATTATTTAACTGCAGAAGTGAACTTTTATATAGAGTTTTAAGAGAACAATAACAAATAATGCCTGCATTTCATATTTAAGAAATGATTATTGAACTCAGTGTAGTGATAAATGCCTACAATTTCAGCTAATCCAGAAGCTGAGAAGGGAATATCACAAACTGGAGGCTGGTCCTGCATCCTTTTCTCAAAAATATATTTTTAAAAAGGATATGCGTATTAGTGGACAGGTATAATAGTAGTCAACTCTTCCTAAGTTCAATAAACAGCACTGCGAATTTAAAGAAATGTCTAGGATTATGATACCATGAAATAATTGTAAAAATGATTTAAACTAAATTACTACATGGCAAATAAACAGCAATTCTCCCATAGGGGTTGAAAACTTAAGAGAAATGATAGTGAGGGAGATTGCAATACACCTGTGATTGCACCACTGATCCCGCCCTCCACCCATGTGACCACAGGAGGCCTGTGACAATGCTGGTGATGACACCCTTCACCCAAGACTTGCAGCTGGGAGAAAACCAGCCACACAGTAGGGTCCTGACATTAGTGCACACAAGACATAGGTGTAAATAGCAAGGTTGAAAAGACCAAAATTCAAAGCAAGGGGCAAAAATGACAAAACAAAAAAGCAAAATGCAATCTCAGACCTCCAATCTTAGCACTCCCAGAACAGGTACAAGAGACATCAACATAAAATAAATTGGAAGACAAACACTTGAAATTTTTGAAAAGATACCAAGTGAAACAAATCTATGATGCTATAGAGGAAAACAGATAAAAAGTAATCTCTGTTAAAAAAAAAGAAACAACATCCATAATAAAAAACTTGCTTAACATAGCTAGAGAAGAAACAGACAAAAAAAAAAAAAGACGAGCACTGGAAAATGATGGAAGTGTTGAATGAACAATATAGGAAAGGATTAGGATTCATGAAACAGATTCAAGCAGATATTCAGGAAACTAAAAATTCCATGGAAAGATGGAAAAACCAATGAACATGAAGGTAGACTTTCAGACCTTGAAGACAGAATTGAGACTAGTAATCATGCAAGGATAAATCTCTTAAGAAGAATTAGGGACTAGGCTGGGGATTTAGCTCAGTGACACAAGCACCTGCCTTGTAAGCACGCAGTCGTGAGTTCAACCCCTGGTAAAAAAATACATAAATAAAAAATAAGGACCATGAAATAACAATTCAACAGCACCAATAAAATGTAAGAAAATATATATAAGTATTATGGGTTTTGATGAAGAAGCAGGAGTTGACATAAATGACATTAAAAACTATTTGCAGAATTAATAGCAGAAATATCACAAGCGTGGGAACAAAATCTGAAATACAGATAAGCAAGGCATATAGAACCCCAAAGAGTCATAATCAAAATAAATCTACACCCAGATATATAATAATTAAGATCCCAGACATTCATCACAAAAGCAGAATATTAAAAGATGCTAGACAAAAAAATTGATCATTTATAAAGGAAAATTCATTAGAATCACAACTGACTTCTCAGCACAAACGTTTAAATCAAGAAGAGCTTGGAGTAAAACATTTCAAGCCCTGAGTAAAACAACTGCCAACCTAGATTGATGTGCGCAGCAAAATTGCCTTTTAAAATTAATGGAAAAATAAGACATTTCCATGACAATGAACAACAAAACAAATTCATTAACACAAATCCAACCCTAAAAAAGTGCTGAAAGATATTCTAGATAGTGATAAAAAAAAAACCCTCACAATTCCTAGAAAAACATTAGAAAAAATATATCAGGCAGTGAAAGCAATAGACAGGAAAAAATGGAACCTCAACAGAAAAATAATATGATAAAGATAAGCTAGTATGTTTCAACTATAATCATTGAAATAAATGGCCACAATTCACCAGCCAAAAGAATAGACTGGCAGAATTGATCAAGAAACAAAACACAACAATATGTATATAAGAAAGACATTTAACTAAAAAATAATTACATAAACTGAAAGTCAAATGATGGAAAAAATACTCCATAAAACAGAAACCCAGAAAAAGAGATAGCTATCCTGGTTGCAGATACTGTGAACTTCAAACCAAAAATGATCAAAAGATGTAAAGAAGGTTACTACATACTTGCTAGAGAAAAAAATCAAGAAGAAGAGATATCATAAATAATATGCACCAAACATGGAAGCACCCAACTATATAAGACAAATAACAATAGACATGAAAAATCAAAAAAGCAATGACATAATTGTAATGGAGGAACTTAGTATCTCACTGTCACAAAGAGGCAGATGGATTAGACAAAAATTAAGCAAAGAAATAACAGAGTTGAATCAAATATATGAATAAATGGAGTAAGTAAATGTTTGCAGAATATACATTCTTCTCAGCTGCACATGAGTCCTTCTCTAAAAGAGATCATGTACAAACCCATAGAATATGCTCACATAAGTGCAAAAGAATTGAAATTCTCCCATGAGTATTATTTGGTCACAGCGCAAAGAAACTGTAAATTAATGGCAAAAGAAACTACAAAAACTCCATAAATATATGGAAATTAAATAACACACTCAACAACTAATGAATCACAGGTGAAATTTCAGAAGAAATTAAAAAATATTGATGACCAAAGGAAAATGCAAAAACAAAAGATCAGAACTTATGGGATGCAATGAAAGCAGTCCCAATAGAAAATTTTATAGCAATAAATTAAAACATCGTGAAAGCAGAATAAGCACAAATGAACAATCTAATGCTACAACTAAAGCTTCTAGAAAAAGAAGAGCAATTCAAGCCATAAGCCCATAGATGGGAGAAAATCATAAAGATCAAAGCAGAAACTAACTCAACTGAAACTAAGAAAACAATACAAACAATTAATGAATCAAAGAATTGGTACTTTGAAAGAATAAACAAAATTGATAAACTCCTAGCCTACTTTGTCAAAAAAGAAGAAAAAAACCTCAAATTCATGCGTTGAGAAATGAAAAGGGTAAAATCATCACAAATTCTGTGGAAATTCAGAGGATCATTTGAAAATCAATATTTGCAAAGAATGGAAAATGCAGAAGAAATGGACAGATTCCTAGAAACGAACCAAGCTGAACCAAGAAGATGGAAAAGTTCTGAATAACCCAATATCCGTTAATGAAATTTAAAACATATTTAAAAACTTACCAACAAATAAAAGCCCAGGTCCTGATGGTTGCATAGCTGAGTTCTATAAGAAATTTAGACAACATGTAATACCAATACTCCTCAAACTCTTTAATGCAATTGAAAAGGAAGCAATTCTTCCTAACTCATTCCTAGAGGCAAGTATTACGCTGATATCATAACCAGAAAAAGACCCAACTGAAAAAAGAACTATTGGCCAGTCTCTAATAAACACAGATGCAAAAAATCCTCAACAAATTACTAGCAAACAGATTGCAATAAGTCATAAAGATTATACACCACAACCAAGTGGGGTTCACCCCAGGAATGCAGGAATGGTTCAGTATATGCAAAAGAATAAATGTAACATACCATATTAATAGAGCCAAAGAGAAAAATCATATGATCATCTCAACAGATGCAGAAAAAGACTTTAATGAAATAAAATGCTCATGATAAATATCCATCTACGACATACCAACAGCCAGCATCTTACTAAATGGACAAAAACTAAAATCAGGAATAAGACAAGGATGTCTACAATCACCACTCCTATTTCATTGTAGTTCTGGAAACATTAACCAGAGCAATTGGACAAGAAACACATATAAAAAGATAGGAAACGAAGGAGTTAAATTTCTGTTATTTGCAGATGACATGATGCTATACACAGAAGACCCCAAAAACTCCACCAAAAGTCTCCTAGATTTAATAAGCAAATTCATCAGTGTAGCTGTATATAAAGCCAATACTAAAAAGTCAATAGTACTCCTGTACACAAACAACAAACTCATTGAGAGATTAATTAGGGAAACCACACCCTTCATAATAATCTTAAAAAAATCACTTAGGAATCAGCATAACAAAGGAACTAGCAGAACTATTTAGTGAAAATTACTGTTCTCTGAAAAAAGGGATCAAAGAGGATCTCAAAAAATGGAAAGATAGTCCCTGCTCATGGATAGGAAGAACCAACATTGTGAAAATGACCACACTCCCAAAACCATTATACAGATTTAATGCAAACCTAATCAAAATACCATTAATATACCTCAAAATTGTTTTTAAAAAATAAAATAAATATTGAAATATCTGTGAAAGAGTGCTGTGATAGTCACATCATTTAAGCATAGGGAGGGCAAGAAGTAGAACAGCTGAAGGGTAAGTGTTCAAACAGAAAACTGAAAACTACACAAACTGAACACAAATGAAAAACGGAGGCATTTGGGAAGTGAACCAAACAAACTAAACATGGTGTAAGTAAAAATAAATATGAATGGAGGGTGTTATTGTGTTCATTTGGCTGAAATAAAACTGATTTTACAAAACCAACCTTGATATTATTTTGTCAGAACTTTCAGCACAGCCCATTTATCCACCTCTGGCTTTAAAGATAAACCTGCAGGTATATGTGTTTGGCTGCAAACTTAATTTGAGCATTTCTGCAATCCTCAGTGAGGAAAAGCAAGGAGTATCTCTAGCCTCCCAGCTCCGCTCATGACTCATAATGAATTATTATTATTTCCTGAACACAAGTGCTTAACTTATTCCCTCTGACAACTCCTGAAACTGTCTTCACAGGCCTGCACACCTGACTCTTAGTGGCAAAGGTACTTTCTTATCCCTAATCTCTTTCTTGTTCAGATCTCCTCTATCTGATCATCCACCATGACCGATCTGAACTGGAGAGTTCTGTTCTACACAACTGTCTGTAAGCCTGTAAATATAGTCTCCAAGCATGTGGTTAATCCTGTTCTTGCTGAAGTCTTAATCAGACTTGGAGGAAGGGACAAATATTGCACTGCAAAGTTGGCAGAGGGCTGTCAAAAACTATAATACCAGTGAAAAATAAATGAATAAAAGAGAAGAGATACAAAGGAGCACAGTCACATTTTAAGAACTCTGGATGAATATTGTGTAACAAGGAGTCAGGAAACCTATCTTCATTATAGACTTATTACAGATTTATTTATTTATTTTTATTGACTCCAGAGGTAATTATACGATAAAAGTTAAATATCCAGGAATTTGTGTCCATATTATTAAGAATTCCATTTAATAATCAAAATGGTTTACCAAACAGGAACTCCAATCAAAGGCTACCACAGCAAAACAGCAAGAAATATCTAAGGTATGTTGTTTTTTGGGTTTTTTTGTTTTTGCCTTTTGTTTTGTTATGTTTTGCTTTTGTCTATTTGTTCTTCTTTTCTGTGCTTCTAGGTGTTGAACTGAGTTTAGGGTCAAACTAAACTGCTAAATTGCCCAGGGTGGGGTCAGACATGAACCCTCCTGTCTCAGAATCCCAGAGTCCTTAGATTACAGGTATATACCACCACTCCAGGCTTTTTAAGTTTTCTAAATAATTTAAATTCTTTACTTTTTCTTTATTCTTTATTTTCTCATTAGTATAAGAACTCACAAAATGCACACAAAAGTCCAAGGGTTTAAATACATGTATTACACAAGGCTGTTGCCTGGCAGTTGATTACAGGCTGATCCCTATAGTTGTTCCAGGCAAAAAGACTATAACAATAATCTTAGTCCAAAATATTGATACAATGCTAAAAAAGACCCACTAGGGCTATGGGTTTAGCCCATGGCACAGCACCTTCCTGGCAAGCATGAGGTCCTGAATTTGATTCCCAGTACCCTCCCTCATAAAATAAATAAATAAACAAATAAAACCCAAGATTATATCTCTCGATATATATGCCTAGGATGATTCTCATTATTAGCAACTTTTTGGAAATGTTCTGTCCAAGCACAGAATAATTATTTTAGTTATGCAGGATGACTAAAATTAAGTGTATCTTTTGATTGTCATTCAGTTTTCTTGTATCTATCTTGCTGAAGTGTTTCCTCTGTATCTTTTGCACTAACATTATTCTATAAAACCTAAATTTATGCAATAGAAAAGACTAAAGCATATTTTATATCTGCATATCAGATCCTAACTATCTTAATTTCACGAATCATGGTCTGTGTGTAAATGATCATTGCACCATGCATTAAAGAAATGGTTGGCATCAAAATTGACATTGTTTTCCCCGTTTTAAAAATACTAGTGCAAAAAATAAAGTAGATTTAAAAATTTAATCCATTCTGCCAAACAATAAAACTTGTATTCTTTTCTCTTGCTATTCTATTATTTCCACATAGTTAACATCACTTCAACATTGTTTAATGGATGTAGGAACTATGAATAATACAAACTGTCAGAGGTTAAAAAAATTGCAGTCTGAACACTGCTGTGTGATTGCTAGCAAATATTTCCCAGTATCTTGTCACTAAAATATCACACACTAGTTGGATAATATTTAATACATTTGCCAGGTTTTGAAAATATAATTTCTAGCTTGAACATAATAGAAATAAGATATCTGCTTTCAGATTGTAATTCATCCTGAAAACGATGGCTATGAAAGAGGGTCTCCTACACAAAGCAACGACTTGGGCTAACATAAAACTTTAAAATTCAGGACAAATCAACAAACTACACAAAGGTGATGTCAATTTGCTTTGTTGTCATTTTTGTTGTTCATTATGCTTTTCATGTAGTTTGCATGAAGTTGAAGTTGGGGTAAACTGGTTAAACAAATGGAGCTAATCTGTCAAAGTCATGGAAATTCAGGGGACATGTCCACAACACAGCGTCCAGGATGACTACCCACCTCCTAAGCACTGTATATGAACAGTCAAAAAAGAATTATTTTCAATTTGTCACTTGCATGTAGTGCAAATCCTAAAGAGTCAATAGAACATTTAATCTGGCACTTGACCAAGTGAGTGTTTACATGACAGTTGTCCACATTCCTTAAATGTATGAAAGAGAAGTCAATCTAGGAATTTTGAATACACAGAACCTTTTGCTTTTATCCTGGCCTTCACTGTGAATGTGTTTGTTACTGGGTTGGGGGTTTACTTTTGGAAGTGTTTTCTAGATTATTTCTGTACTGAATAAATAATTGGTCAAGGAGAAAAGCAAACAGTAGCAAAATTTTACTAGAATTAGGAAAAGAAAGAAGCTCTGCAGAGTAAGTTTGAGGAAAGGAAGTATAGAAAAAGAAGCACTGAATAGCCTACAGCCTGAAGGCAGGCCAACCATTTGAGGGAAAACGGCAGCAAAAAAACTCAATACGGGACTGGGAATGTGGTCTCTGGTAGAACTCTTGCCTTGCTTGCCTAAGGACCTGACTTCTATATCCAGCACCAGAAACAACCACAGCAAGAACAAAAACTCAACATTGTCTATCCGACTTGTGTTAACCATGTCTCAGGGGGACATCAGGTAAAACATGCTTAAATTCTCATGTAAACTTCACATCAAAGAATTTGGGAATTACTATGTACTTGTGTCCTGGGATTGTATAATTAACTGATCTCATCTACTTCCCTAGCCAGTTTTGCCACACTCTGATTTTCTATCTCATGATTGCTGGCCCACTCTCACTTGATAGAGAACATTTCTTTTACACCTTCAATAAATATCCATCCTTACTGCCTTGTGTATCTGTCTTGTCCCATTCTTTGTTCAGAATACCAAGAAACTGTCAATAATTTCCATTGTTATAGACAAATAATTTAGGAAAAATATTATAGGCAGTCATACAGGAATAGACTCTTAAGACTCAGTCCAGAAGATGAAAATACATTGCTACTGTGGGGGAGGAACTAAAGATTAGACCTCAAAACAAAAGATGAAACAGTACACTCACTGACATCCCCTAAGGACAAAGAACAGTGATTGATACTCTCAGTAGACCTGCATCACCTTGGGAAAGCCAGGAAAAGCCACTGATCTATCCCCTTCAGGAAAACCCCTTGTTCTGTTTCATTCCCACTTCCTGAATGACTTGCTTCCCCATTTGATATCCATTTAATCAATATTAGCTAAGCAATTGTGCTCATCATCTTATTGATTGAGCATAGTTTTTATCTCACCTCATGCCCACCTTACGATTTCCCATTTTTCCCCACATTGAACCCACCTCACATTGTGGGTTTGCTTTATAAAAATTTCTTGAAAAAGCAGAATCCTCAGGAACCCACTCGAGACTCCTTCCATCTCTCTACAGAAGCTTTATTTCCCCAATAAATATGTTCAGCTCTTAAACTCCATTGTTTCTAGAATGTATCCTTAGATTCTAGACAGCACAAACTCATACATGACATCTCGCAGAGTGGGAGTTCCTTTCCTCTGTATCACCATGGAACCTAAAATCTTATAAAATGTGCATATGGATTCATACTGTTGCCTGGCTGAGTATAAGAGTCTCAAAACTGAAATAAAGAACTTAACTGAGACATTTAAAAGTTCTCTGATTTTTATCATGGGAAAAAATGTGTAGGTTGTGTTGGTAAGAGGCTTAGGGAGGCTTTCTTTAGACAGAGATCTAGGATGCTCTAGAGTCATATGCAGGTGCTCAATGAAATGAGAAGTATTAATGTGCAGCTGGGAATATTTGTGTTTTGGGAATAGAAAGAGGTGAATTTGATAATCGATATTCTTAGTATTTGTATTATAGGTGGAGGAAGATGGCCTATACAAGTTAAGATAATCTTTATATTTGAACAGTGGCCTGATTGGCAGGTGAAAATCTGTGTCTTCATTTGGTGAATAGGGAAGGATGACCACTCATCCACAATTAGGTCATCTTTATTCTTTGGGTTGTAACCTAATTAACAGGGGAAAAAGTGGTCCATTCATAGGTGAAAAGGGAATGAATGAACTCACTTCCAAATCAAAGTGCATTATCATGTCTTGTTGCCTGAAAGAAGAGAAAAAATATAAGTAAGCTGAACTTGTGCCTTGAAGCTGCATTTTTCATGTTTAAAATTATTATTTTCCATAACTTTTTGCCATCTAGTTTTCAAATATTCTATCCTACTCCAATAATAAGGCTTTAGTGATACTAATTAGAACATTCTGCATGATAGAGTTTAACTGTTTCCCTCTATTTAGCATACTACTGAATATAAATTTTTAAATGTGTTTAGCTAGAAATTTCCAAACATTAATAGCCTCTATTTGCTAACATTTTTAACTAGAAATTTACATACAATTTTATAGTACGAATTCACTTTAACCCAAAAATCTCAACACATTTTGAATCTTCATAAGCTTTTAAAAATCAAAATGTATAATGTTTCACATTATAAATAATTAGTATTTTCATTAGACAGGTTCGAGGAAGTTCCTAAACCAATCCTACCTATAGAATTAATTGGCAGTTTCACTGACTTTGGTCATGGAAGAAGAAGTTCAAGATGTGTGTCATTAAGTGACATAAAGGTATTTATAAGAGAAAAATGTTTAATAGACTGTTTGTGTGGAGAAATAGACTGCTTGTTTGGAGCAGAAAAACCACAGTTTGGAGCTGGGAATATGTATGTATTTATTTATACGGGGCATAGAAATCTCTGTAGTTTGTCAGTCTGTGGTCTTGGTTTGGGTTGAAACTGGGTGAAGAAAAGCCTACCCACAGAAAGATAATGGTCTATTCACATGGGAAACTGTTCTATGGTGAAAAGAGGTGGTTTATTCATAGTAGAGAAAGTTTCATTTGTACAAAAAAAAGCACTGGCTATACCCATTTGAAGATAAAAGTAATTGCTTAGCCTTATTATGTACTGTGAGAAGAGCTGGAAAAAAGTTTAAAGAGTTTGAGTAACTTACATCCTTGAAGCTGCAGTTTTTCTTAAAAGTACAGTTTTAAAAATCCAATTTTCCTGTCTCCTTTCCACATATTTATTACAGACAGTTAAATTAGATAAAAATTAATATACACTCAAAAAAGGACTGATCTCTCTTGAAAGTTAGAGCAGAAGATGAGAACACACCAAAATTATAGCTGGAGGTGCAAGATTTAGAGACTAAAGTCGCAATGCTCATAGTTATATACGTCTGTAAGGGATGAATGGAAGGTTGAGATTATACTGTAATTGGTGCCACCCTTTTGGGATTTCCCATAGGAACAGATTTAGGGGTGGGTCATCCTCTCCCACCAAGATTAAGGTTGCTAAACCTGAGACTAAACACAAGACTAAGACTATAGATTATCAACCAAGGTTAATAATATCATCCATATGCCCATGCAATGTGCCCTACTGCACTACTGGATCAATATTAGCTAAGTGGCTTTTACTTATAATCTTATTTGTTGAGTATAGTTTGACACACATTGTATCCACCTCATTACTTTGTCCTATAAAACATTCTCAGAGATAAGACCTTGGTGGTAACCACTCAGGTCCTTTTTGTGTTTCAGGATCAATTTCTGTTCTCTAGCAAATCTTTCCTACTTTTAACTTCCTTTGTCCTTTGGTATTCATTTTTTTTATTTTATGGGATTTAAATATCTGAAAAGTTGGGAGTTACATTTCTCCTGTTGTTGGGGCACCATTATAATATAAGAACAATTTATAAAATATCAAACTTCTAGATATTTCATGATACAAATTAGAGGTCTCTCATCAAGTTTCTGCCCCTAAATTCAATTGACCTCAACAGTGTTTAAAGCCCAGCCATATATCTCTGATAAGCACTGAGTCAGAGTAATTGTCTAGACCATAAGGCACCTTGGGCTAGTTAAGGACACAATTAACTATATTCAACATGTAAGGGCCCCCTCCCAATGGTCCTGCAATGTTTCTATAATATTATAAACCATTCCCTTGTTTCAACAAATCTGTTCAAGACTAGCCCATCTATCAATACATGACTTAATGCATGTGAGGAAGTATGTAACATTTTGCTTTGTACCTCCCACTTCTAACTCCTACATAAACTAAACTCTTTGTAAATTTAGTGCTGTTGCTTACAAGGAAATATCCCAGAAAAGTCTGTTGGTATGAAAACTAAATTCTACCTTCTTATCTCTTCTGTTCAGTCTTCCTTTTGGTGTAACTTGCGAATTTTCCCACAATATTATAACATGTTTGTATTTCTTCTATCCTACTCCGATATTTATCATTAATTCAGCATATACATTGAAAAATTAATCTGATTTCCCTTTCCAGGATATTCTTTTTTTCTGGGGGGAGGGTGATCAAACTCAAGACCTGGTGCTTGCCAGACTGGCCCTTACGCCACTGACCTAAATCCCTGGCCCTCCAGGATATTATTTCTAGGCAAATATCTTCCAACACCTTGCTAAAAGCTTAACTAATAATTACTTATAATATCTGTGTAGTAATATTATCAGAGTTCATGACTTCTGTGGAAATTTTCTAGATATTCTTTCTAGGTTCTCATTATCTTAAGCAAATAATTTTTCAAAATAATCAAAACATTTAGTAAGGTTTTACATTTATTAAAGGTAGTGTATTGGTTGATACCTACTTGAGAAACATTTAATGCAAAATATACAAATATATAAGAATTTACAAGATTGGTTTACAGGGGCTGCCCAGAGTCAGACGAGAAAAAGTAAAAAAAGGGCTATCTGTATACTGGAGGGCCACGGGATCCAGCAAAAGCCTGAAACTCACTGCAGTGTCTTGTGTGAGTCTGTATCAGGAGGCTGAAGGGTCTGCAAGGGAAGGCAGAGGGGTCTGCACCAGAAGGCTGAAGGGTCTGTGCCAGACAGCTGAAGGATCTACATAGAAGTCAGTAGATGATGTCCAAACTGAAGGTAAAGCCTGGGGCTCCTCTAAAGAAACAGAAGTGAGTATTTCCTCCTTTTCCTCTATAACAACATTCAGGTGGCAAACTTGATTGGTGTTACTGGAATCCAAGTAAATCCCAGCAAGTATTCAGTAAATCCCTTCAGCCACTGACAGAACTATGCTGATCCAATTCAATTGGACCTTTCTTACTCAAGTTGACACCATCAGTTAACTATCACAGGTAGAGAAAGATATGTGCTCTACACAGGGAGTGTAGGCCAAATAACGTAGGAAAAGTATGCTCTGCAGGGGAAAAGTAGAAAAAGTGAGAACACAGTATCTAATAGCTTAATAATAGCTGTCATTTATATCTCCTGCTCCTCAGGCTGACAGGAGATATAGGCTGACTTATCCAAAACCTGCTTGACCCCAGGCCAGAAGCACTGATGATAAGATTTTCTAATTGGTGCCCAGATGCAGGACTTGACCCTGAATTTCCATGATTTATAGGTAATACACACTTCTAAGACAGCTGACCATACCCTAATCTCCTGCCTTATTCATCAGTCAGAGGCATAAATCCCCATAATACTCTGTGGGGTTGTGAGGGTAAACAGAGTCACAATTCAGTGCCTATTTAAAATACAGTAGATGAAGAGTCTTTAGTGATTATATATCTGCACTTGGAGCAGTAGTGGAGTCTTGCCTTTTGAAGAGAAGCTCCAGTCTTCCAGAATTTTGTAGCAACAGCTTCCTTCTTTTGAGTGATCCTCTTCCTCAGACAGTTCAGGTGGAGTTAAATTTACAACAGTCAGTCCCCCACAAAGTTTGTTCCTTTCCTCTTACAGACTGGTGTGAATGTGAGGTCAGAGTGAACACTTTGCAGACCTGCTGAGTGATCACCGTTAGTCCTTGTCCCATGACATTCAGGGTCACCAAAGTTTTCTCACATGAAACAAAGATGTTGATGGCTGGGGGCATGACAGGTTATTCAGGTCCCCTTTAGTCCTCTTAACTGGAGCAGAAGATGAGGCTTTTGCCTGGTCAAGACCCTCTATGGAAGCAGGGACAATGAATCCTCCTGTGCCATGAGTCATGCACATCTGCTGACTGAGACATGAACCAGGGCGTGGGTGATGGCCTGGGATAGCCACGTGCTGAGTGTTTAGCTGTGGAACAGGTGCCAGTCAGGAACCTGGATTTTCCCTTGGATGACTTGGGTATGCTTAAAGAATTACCAATTGTGATAGCCATAATTTTGATATTTTTCTCATCCCTTCTTTTATCCTCATCCAGATATGAATTTTTGAACACAGAAAAGGCTTGTCCCAGCAACTGGAGCATAGAGGTGTGAGATACAGTAATTGGTCAAGACAAACTGGATATCTTGCCATGAGAGATAAATAGAAAGAATCAAAATGTGAAAGCTTTTTGCTAATATACCAGGCTGTTTTGAAAATTGTGAGTCTCTTTGGGGTGCAAGTTTCTGGTGGAGATCATTAAACACGTGGGTGAGGCCCATGTCCCCCTGAGACATGGACATCTGATGACAAGATGATCAATGATATAATTCCTTTTCCCTGGAAGCCTCTTTAAATACCATAGCTTTTTGGTCTTTTTAAGACATAAAGAACAAAAAGAACCTGAGTAGAGAGATTTCACAATATATTCCCTGCTCTTGCAGAAAAATATTTAAAGAACAATATCATAATCGACACTGCAATTCTGTATCATATCTTCCCATTTTCTAGCCTGTATTAGATACAAACAGCTGCATGGGGCTAGGGAGGTAGGGAAGACTAGGTGTAGGATACTTTGAATGGCATCCTCTGCAGAAACAGGAGACACAATGAGTTCCTGAAGCTTCCTTTGTGAACAAATATACTGGCCAGAAACCCCCAAAGGAGGCTTTTTCTAGACTTCCCATAGCCTGGAACCCACCATAATTCCTTTAGTGACATTTTTCCCAAACTTTAAGAATACTGCCTAATGGGGAGGCGGCTGGGATCTGCAAAGTATTTATTGTGGCACATCATGGGACCTACAAAGAAAGACTAGGTCTGGAGTCCTTCAGGCAGCATCCCATGCAGAACACAGACCCATTAATTCTCAAAGAATCCCTTATGAAATGTAAGCACTACTAAGCATATGTCTGCCTAAAATTGGACTAGTATCCGCTATTATGAATTAAAAACTAGTGGTCAACTTAAAACCAGCTGAATTAAATCAGCATGGTGCTGAGCATAGATGTTCCACCTGATGAAAGTTTTCAGCATAAATAGAGATGTGGAGAAGGAAAAGCTAGGCACTATGGGTTTCACTAAGTGTTGCTGTTTGAGCTGTTGGTTCTGGAGGAGCTCTGGTCCTTACATCAAGCATCACTTTTTGGCTCTGGAGGGGAAGATGTGTGTAGTTTAATCTCCAGGACAAACTCGTCATGCTGGCTTCCTGGTATGTACTCGACTGTGCTTATATCATCGGAGGTGCTCGGGGCCTTCGTGTGGATGAGGATGGCTGTGTTTCTCTTCAGGACAGCCCTGGTCTTTATTATGAGCATGACTTCTCAGCTCCAGCATAGAACCTTCAACATACCAGCACAGCTCCTTCACCTCACTGGCATAGACTTTGTAGCTTCCATCACTGACCTTTGGGCCTTCCCAGCACAGATCCATGAAAGAGACAGTGTGAGTTCTTCTTGTGGGCTCTAGACCTCCAGTTGGACTTGTGGAAGGCATTGCCATGGGCTCTAGGTTTTCATCTGGACTCATGCGGAACATTGCTGTGGGATTTAGGCCCTTGGCTGAATGTTCCTGGTCTTTAGTGTTTTGGATAGCTTTCCTGCACTTCTTATGTTAACTCTGGGTGACCATCATAAAATAGTATTATAAATTCTGTGTCCTGATTCTAATCGTTCTCCTCACAACTCCTTACTACAACACCTGCTTATCATTTTTAGAACTCTCAATACTCTGTGGATCACTATAACTCATTCTAAAGAAGAGTAAAACTTTTTTGCCAGCTACCTGAGAAGTATCAAATAACACAGGGGGCTATTTGAGAAAAAAACTATCCTTTACTTTCATCCCAATAATACAAAGTCTAGTATTTTGTTAAAGTCACCAGTGATAGAAAAACCCTTTTTAAGCATTTAAGGAAAAAAAAAAAGAAAAACTAAAAAGTTCTAGGCACAATGATAGCTCCACTATTGTATACTCAGATCTAATTAAGTCAGGCTTTACCACCTTTTCATTTGGTTTCAGGCAGACCTTTAGGCAAATGTTTCTAAATTACTGGAATTTCTCTTAGAAAAAACAGGGAGAGAATTTAACCTGACTCAAAGGAGAAAGTGGGGAGCCCATATGCTCACTGAAAACAGAGGTTCTGGCTCTTAAACATAAGGTCAGAACTTCCAAGAAGAGGGAAAAGTGGGGAGCAACAGAGAAAGAGGCTCTCTGAGACCTGCTGTCTATACACTGGAATATAACAACTTGGGGAAGAAGAGAGGTAGGTACCCGGAACCAAGAATGATATGAGGTAAGAAATGAAGCCCATGAGGAAACTAAAGAGAGAGACGTCAATGAAGAAGAACAAGGTGACAGGTGGTACTTTTTCCCTGAGTCTGGACTCAGAGGGTGAGAGAGGCAGCTCCAAACTTCAGATACACAGCAAATACAGGTGAACCCAGAGGCCTCCCCAAGGAAACGCACCCGTTGAATAGAGCGGTTGACACAGTAAACTGCAGTGGCTGATGAGGCATTTGGGTTCAGATGTTCCCCCAAAAAAGGGTGATTGGACAGAAACCTTCTTAGAGAAGGGCTAACTGAGCACAGAAGAGCAACTGCTGCCTCCATCTAGCACTTCCCAGTGTTGGGGTAAGGGAGCTGAGTTCAAGTCAGCAGGAAGTCAAGGAGATGAATTCAAGCTGGCAGAGAGCTAAGTGCAAGCTGGAAAGGGGAACATGGGCAGTGCAGGCTGAGTGAGTCTGGTTCCAGCCTTATAACTAGCCTGAATTTCAAACTGAAACTAAATTTTCAAGCTCAAGAGGGTTATCCAATACACCACTGTAAAGCTACGGTTGGCTTGCTGGGAATTTTTTACTCAGACATGGACTCTGTCTGCCATGTCATGTGCCAGTGTCAGCAGAGACACACTTTGAGGTGAATTTTTTTTCCTATTTGTTTTCTTTCTTTCACTTATTCATGATGGTTTCATATTTATGAGTGGGTTTTGTTTTTTCCGGTTCTGTTTTTTGTCACTGCTCTGTTCTGTTCTTGTTTTTACTCCTTTCTTCTCTCTCTCCCTACTGCCTTTTTTCACCATTTCTCAAAGTTTGGATGATTTTCTTTGGTCCTTCAGCCTTCCTTCTATCTCTTCATTTTCTTCTATTTCTCTATTTTTCCCCCTAAGCCCTTTGAAATTTTCTCTGCACAGGATAAAATCGCTATGTTGAGGGCTTATTTACTGCTTTCAATTTTCTGGTTTATTTTAGATTTTGTTATATAACTGCAATTCTAGTTCATATGATTAAAAGTGGCAAATGAATAGTTACCTCAGTTTGGCATTTTTCAGGCTGTGTTTGATGTTATTGTTATTACTGATTATACCACTTTATCCAAAGTGACATAATAGTTCTAACCAGTTGTTCTTCCTGATATACCAAGGCTGAGATTGCCTAAGTGTCATTAAAAAAAAATACTACAGGCCACTTCCCAACAACCAGGGACTGGGCCAAGTCAGCAGCAACTTCTTATCCCTAGCAAAGAGGAAGGATGTGGAAATAGACTCAAAATCCAAATCTAGTTACACTGGATGGTACCTCAAAGAAGTCATTTCTTAAGGATTCCAAATACTAGTAAAAAAGCTACTTGCAATTGGCAATTTATAGGCATCAAGCCAGGAATTAAACAAACAAACAAACAAACAAACAAAGAAAAAACCCCAGAAAATGAGAAGGAACTTAAAAAAGTTGTAACCCCACACTTCATGCTCAGAAAAGGCAAACTCAAGGGGCAAAAATGTGGAATAATCTTGAAAGTCACCCCCTGAACTTGCTAAAGTGGTAGCAACAGAAGTAACAAAGCAAATGAATGAGGCTTTACAATAATCAAATCAAAAGTAATTTTTGAGATTACTAGAGAGATGGCAGCTATAGTGAAAGACAAGCTTAGTGACTCTAGAACTGATACAGATTAAAAAATTAAAAGAAGAGTGTAGGCTGAGGAAAGTGATGGAAACCATGAACGCTCAACATAGGAAGAAATGAAATTTATGAAACAGATTCAAACAGATATCCAGGATATTTAATGGTCCACTGAAAGTACATGCAGCAGAATGAGCCAATGTAAGGACCAAATATCAAGTCAAGAAGACTGTGGTTTAGAATCATGAAAAGAAAGATTTCTTAAAAATAGGAAGGGACAACAAGAAATCAATCCAGCAGCTGCTAGAAATTTAACATAAGATTGATTGGGATCAATGAAAAAGCAAGAGAGAGCACAAATGATATGCAAAAACATGTTCAAAGAAGACATAGCAAAACATTTTCCAAGTAGGAAGAAGAATTTCATGTAGAGACAAGTAAGGTATATAGAATTCTACAAATGAGATATATGAAACTCCAATTAGCAATGATAAAGAAATTAACAGTAAGGCATGTAATAGTCAAGGTCTCAGAAATTAACACAAGAACAGACTATTAAAAGCTGTACAGGGGCCAAGGGTTTAGCTCAGCAGCTCAAGTGCCTGCCTGGTTAGCATAAGGTAGAGAGATCCTTGGTTAAAAAATAAAAAAAGATATTACAGAAATGAGACACATCACCTATAAAGGAAAGCTCATCAAAATCACAACAGACTTCAAAACACAAACCAACAATTCAAGGAGAACAAAAAGTGAAGTATTTCCACACCTAAACAAACAAACAAAAAACCTCCAACCCAGATTTATGTATCCACAAAACTATCTTTCAAAATTGATGGAAAAACAAGATACTCCTACAACAAAGAATACCTGAGGAAATTTATGATCACTTAACCAGCACTATAAGATATTCTGAAGGACATTCTAGAAAGAGATAAAAAGGATTAAAATTCCACAAACCCCAACAGACTGAATCTACCTGGCAAGGCAAGCAATCAAACATAGGGAAAAGAAACAAAACTAACATCAGAAAACATCAGGAAAATAATATGACAAGGATAAGTCAATATATATCACATAACCATCACTGTTAATGGCACCAATCAAAAGAAACAGATTGGCAAAATGAATCAAGAAGCAAGATCTAACAATATGATGCATGAAAGACACATTTAATTAAAAAAATTAAGAGGCTGAAAGTCAAAGGATACAAAATCATACTCCATGTGACAGAAAAAAAAAGCAGGGGGAGTTATTTTATTTATAGTCAAGTAGATCACCAGCCAAGATTGATGAAGAGAGACAAAGAAGGTCACTACATCTTTGCACATGGAAAAACTGAAAAGGAAGCGATAACAATCTTAAATATATATGCAACCGCTATTGGTGCACCCTACTTTATAAAGTGGATATTAAAAGACACGAAAAATCAAACAAGCAAGTACACAATTGTGAAGGTGGTAATCAGTACCCAACTGTCACAAAAAGACAGATCAACCAGGAAAAAAAAATAACAATGTAATATTAGAACTGAAACAAACTTTTTTTTGGAGAGGTAAACTGGGGATTGAACTCATGACCCTACACTTGCCAGGCAGGCACTGAACTATATCCCTGGTTGAACAAACTTTTAATGGACATAGTAGATGTCTACTGATGGTTCTATCCTGCAATATCTTATTACATTTTTTTCTCAGCTGCATATGGGATAATCTCCAAAATAGACCACATAGTAGCTTATAGAACATGTTTAAGTAAATACAAAGGAATGAAATTATCCCATGCATATTATCAGACTGAGTGCACTGAAATTGGAAAGCAATGGAAAAAGAAACCAAAAGAACTACATAAACGCATGGAAACTATATAACTTCCCAGTGAACAACTGATTCACAGTAAAAATTAAAAAAGAAATTACACAGTTTCTACAAAAATGAAAATGTCAATACAACATACCAAAACTAACAAGACACAAAGAAAGCAGTCCTACAAGATAAATTTATAGCACTGAATTCTTACATCAGGGAAACTGAGTGAGCTTAAATAAACCACTTAATGTTGAACCTCAGGCATCTAGAAAACAGAAGAACAAGTCAAATGCAAAGCTTGTAAAAGGGAGGAAATTATAAAGATCAGAGCAGAAATTAATGAAATGAAAACTAAGAAAGCAATGCAAAGAGTCATTTAATAAAAGGGTTCACTCTTTGAAAGTTTAAGTAAAATTGACAAGCCCTTAGCCAACATTATTTTTTAAAAAAGGAAATAAAAGACTCAAATTCATGCAATTAGAAATGAAAAGTAATAAATCAAAATAGAACCTGTAGAAAGTCAGAAGATATTAACTATTTCAAGAAACTGTATTCTAATAAGATGGAAAATGCAGAAGAAATGAACACATTCCTAGACACATATGATTTCCCAAAACTGAATCAAGAAGATATAAAATTTCTAAATAACCCATAACAATCTATAAGATTGAAGATGTAATTAAAACCCTACCAGGTCCTGATGGATTCACTGCTGCATTGTACAAGAAATTTAGAGAATACTTAATTTGTGAAAGACAAGAACCCACTTTTTAGGCTATTGTGTGTATGTGTGTCTCTTTCTCTCACTTTCTCTCTCTCTTTTTTTTTTTTTTTGGTTAGGGCTTCACTATGCAGTTCTGGCTAGTCTTGAACTCACTTTGTAGTGCAGGTTGGCCTAGAACTCACAGTGATCTTTATTGCCTCTGACTCCTGATTGCTAAGATTACAGGCAAGTATCACCACATATGGCTATTGTTTTTTTAACATGGAGGAAATCTGAGTAACTTTCCTAAAAGGGAGGAAAAAAAGGCATCATAACCTTGCATAAATTTGATTGTGTTCTAAAGCTTTCCTTCATCTTCTTTTTCTTGTCTAACTGCTTTTATTTATTTTACTCTACCTCAATGCTTAGAATACAGATACTTGTGCAAACTTGCATTCCAGCAGCCATAAGTCACATCATGCTTCTCATTTGAAAATGATACCTCCCTCTGAATACAGCACAAGTTTTGGTGTTAAATAAACCAGTTTCTGCCACAACTACCAAAATAAATCATGATTATAAATGTCATATCAAAAGATACTGATTTTTGAAGCTAATAATTTGATTTAAATACCTGGGCATAAAACTAGAGCATAAAGCAGCATAGCTTCTCAATGGAGATTAGTAAATCATTATCACTCATATTACTCAAGGGGAAGTTTGAAAATTAATATTTCTATTTGGAACACTGATAATAAAAATAAATTTAAGGGAACTTTAGCAGAAATTTTAAAGTGTTTTCTAAGACATAGTAAAAAAAAAACCTAAAACATTGCAAATAGAGAGAACAATAAAACATAAACATGCAAAAATCAATAAATGAGTACATGAATTAAAACCCTGCACACTAAAACTTAAAACATAAAAGAAATTAAAAATGAATTAAATAAATTCAAATAAAATTTATTTACTCTTAAAATTTGAAAAAATCCTGAAATTATGATGGTTAAATATCAAAGATAGTACATAAAATAAGCATGAAAATCACAGATATCATACAGTTCACTTCTACTTACATAAATGTTTAAAGCAGTCAAAAGATTGTATTAGCCAGACGTCGTAGTGCAAGGTTGTAATCCTAGCACTTGACAGACTGAAATAGGAGAATCATTGAAAGTTCTAGACCATGCCAGGCTACAAAGTGAATTCAAGGCCAGCCTGAATTGCATAGTGAGACCCTGTCTCAAAAAGACAAAAAAAAAAAAGAAAGAGAAAGAAAAAGAGAGAAGAAAAAGAGAAAGAAAGAAAGAAAGAAAGAGAGAGAGAGAGAGAGAGAGAGAAAGAAAGAAAGAAAGAAAGAAAGAAAGAAAGAAAGAAAGAAAGAAAGAAAGAAAGAAAGAAAGAAAGAAAGATTAGTTCAGCAATCAGAATAATAGTAGCAAAGACAAGTGATTAGGGCTGTGGGAAACTTGCCAAGGAACTGGGCAGAATACCTCAAAGATCAAAGTTCCCACAGCTAACAGATCGAATGAGATGTTTCCTGAAAAGATACAACATGCACTGGGCATGGTTGTTCATTCCTGTAATCCAGCACTCAGGGAGCTGAGGCAGGAGGATTGCTGTGAGTGTGAGGCCAGGCTGGACTACAAAGTGAGTTCCAGACCAGCCTGAACTACAAAGTGAAACACTGTTTCACAGAGAGAGAGAGACAGAGACAGAGACAGAGACATATGCAGAACACAGGCCCTAAAATGACTGCAGGAGTCCTGAGCACTGAACACAGAAGTCATCAAAAATGCTATTTTCCATCCCTCATTTGAATATGATGTTGGCAAAACTAAACAGAAAAGTGTTGCTTTTAATCCTTCATTTGCATGTAGGTACAACTAAACAGACGTCAGAGTTGCTTATGCTTCATTTACATCTGGCAGGATGCTATAGCTTTTCTATAGGATGCTTAAATCTGCTATGAAGCCAAGTGAGGTTTTGATAGGACAAATGGCTCAGTTTTATTGCAGTACAAAACTAGGAATTTTGTGTAAAAACCCTCTTTCCCCTCATCCTAGGGGTTGTAAATTTTCTCAGTGCCCTATTATTACCATGTGAAGTGTGTCTCTTTTCTGCCTTCATTAAATATTTATCTTTGCTGCATTTTCTATGTGGCTTATTCAATTCTTTTTTGGGTCACCAACAATATTAAAAGAAGCTCCAGGGGACCCATGTCTGATAACTGTAGCACAAGGCAGCTTTAGTAAAATCACTTGGTTGATGATTCTGCTCTCTTAGAAATCATCTATTTTTTTACTTGGATATTTGATTGCACAGTTATTTTTTAATTTATTTATTATTTTTGGTACTGGGGATCAAACTCACAACTTCGCACCTGCCAGGCAGGCATTTGTGCCACTGAGCTAAATCCCTGACCCTGCACAGTTATTTATACTTTGTTGAAATTTATTGATTTTATAATTATTCTAATGACAAAGTACCCACATGTATTCATATTTCACTAAAGTATTTTTCATGGCGAATGCTTGTTATAGAAATAAATTTGGAAGATCATAAATTATATATTACCTAAACTATTTTGCAACAAGAAATAAAAATGTTAGTTGCAAAAAGGTAAAAAATACATTTGGACAATTGGGGAGATAGGTCTTGTCTGGTCATTAATTAGATTATATTCATCACATCAGAATGAAGTGTGGTACTTTTCTTTAGCTGAAAGAGTGTAACTCATCTACTTTCTCAAATCTTTTTTTTACTGGTTGTGCTGAAAATGCCTATAATCTCAGCATTGGAACAGTGAGGTGAGGCAGATTTATAGATCTTTATAAATTGAAGGCCAGCCTGTGCTACCTAGTGAGTCCATGGCCAGGCCATACTGAGACCCTATTTCAAAAGTAAATAAATCCAAGGACTCAGGAGGCTGAGACAAGAGAAGCATTGCAAGTTTGAGACCAGCCTGGGTTACAAAGTAAGCTTAAATCCAGCAGTTTAGAAGTTTAACAGAAAGACTCAGCAGGGAGCCAGAGTCCTTACGTTTTAAATATCCTCATCCTGTGGAAAAGGAGGGCAAGGAGATTTTGCCAGTGCTACAGTGGCCCTGGAAGGGCTGAGGGTCACCTGTGTACAATATAAAGGAGGAAAACAGGTGCTTTTCCTCCTCCATCTTTTGCTCTGGCTGCTTCTTCTGTTTGCTACATTAAAGTGCTGCCCTGGGCCATGCCACCTTGCCTTGGAGCCAGTTGATTATGGCCTGAAACCTCCACAAACAGTATACCAAATAAACCTATCCTTCCATCATTTTGTATGTTGAGTATTTTGCCCCAGCAATGAGAGAAAAGTAACCAAGGTGGTTTGCAAAAATGCTTACTACCTATTTTTCTATATTGTCAGTATTTTCTCTTTCTCCTTTTTTTGTTGCTATCTTCCACCCATTTGACTAAACTCTGCTTGAGGGGAAGGACTATGTTCTCATCTAGCAAATTTCATCTGAATCCTAAGTGATGCAAAAAATCGTTATGCAAGGAGGGTGTGGTGGCATACTCCTGTAATCCCAGCACTAAGGACGCTGAGGCAGGAGAATTGTTGAAAGTCTGAGATCAGTCTGAGTTACAAAGTGAGCCTAAGGCCAGCCTGAATTGCACAGCAAGACCCTGTCTCAAAAAGACAAAAAAAAAAAAAAAATCATTACACAAATGAATGAGTAGAGAAATGACACTTAACAATAATGTTGCTTAGGTGGAAATATTTTTTTGTAATGTGCTCTGCAATTCTTGGAGTCCAACCAGATTACTTTTAAAAAAAAAAGGCTTAATAGTTTTAGTCAGTTGCTTTGTTTCACATAATAATAGGTTGACTCCAAGAGGCTTTTCTCTGAACAAAAGATCTCCCTCAGGGCAGTTAAGAAACAATTCTTGAAGGATAATGTTTGATCATGAAACAATAGTGTTAAGGTTAAAGCCAATAATTCCCTGACACTGATATTTAAATGCAGGGTATAATATGTCAAACCACTTTCCTTTCATCCTTTTCAATAGGAGTCAGGCTTGCAGAATGTCAGAGGATTGAAACTGAGCTTCAGGGCTCTGAGGGCGCAATATTATTAGATGAAATAAGAAAAGAAAGTCATTCAACTGGGTGTTGCTATAAACAAATTATGCGGGTTGGTTTTGCTTCATGAACTTTATCCACATAGTTAACAGTAATGTAAACTCTCAGAAGCCACACTTGGCACTAACTGTATTCTTTTGCAGCTGATAATCACATCTCTTGTATAGTCCATTAATTTACCTTCTCATATTTTCATTGATTGGATAACTTTATCTCATGAGTTATGGAATTATCAGAAAGTTCTTTGAAATTTATAACAAAACTTTTTCATAGTGTAAGATCCAACATTCATTTGTTCTTCATCCCTGAGAATTCCAATAGGTAAAGCTAGTGATTCATTATTATCCAAATACAATTTGTAAAATTCCTGTAAGGTGCATTATACTTATTTCATATTTAAAAGTACAAAGTCTTACAGAATTGTTTTATTTATTTTTTGAAATAAGATTTGCTATGTGGTTCAGGCTGGTCTTGATCTCATTATGTAGCCCTGACTACCCTTGAGCTCATGGTGAGCCTCCAGCCTCATCTTCACCAGGGCAGAGAGTATAGGAAATTGCCAACTTGCCTGGTTTAGAATTTATGAAATAAAAATAAAACCCTGTAAATATAGTAACTGACACACTGGGAACAAGAACTATCATAATTTGACACACTGAGGATAAGAATGATCATTATTACCATGATTTTTGAGCATTGACTTTGTTTTCAGTTAAGTGACTGAATTTGGTTATTAAATCTAAACATATTTGATGGAGTTTTTGGAGTCTTCTATGTAGAATTTCACATATAAAATAAAGATAATTTAACTTTTTCTTGTTCATATTCCTTTTATTTCTTTCTCCTGTCTAATTGCTGACTAATGTTTCCAGAATAAGAGTGGTCATAGTGGGCCTACACTTGTTCCCGATTTTAGAGTGAAGGTTTTGGTTTTTGACCATTTGATATGATGGCTGTTGGTTTGTCATAGATGGCTTTTAACAGATTGATATAAAGGACTATTTTAATTTTCTTTAGAGTTTTATCACTAATGACTGTATGATTTTGTCAAATGCATTTTCTCTTTTTACTGTGATGATCATATGTTTTCCTCTACCTTGGTTCTGTAATATGGTGTATTGGATTTATTGATTTACATACTTTAAGCCATCTTCACGTCCCTGGGATAAATCCTACTTGATCATCATGTCTAATCTTTTTGATGATTTGTTTTTCTGTCTACCAGTTTGTCATTGTGAATTTTTGCATCTACGTTCATTAAGGATATTGGTATGTAGTTTTCTTTTTTGGTTATTTCCTTCTCTGGTTTTGGTACCAGGGTAATGCTTCCTTCCAGAAAGCTTTAGGAGGATTTCTTTGCTTTCAAATTTTAAGAATTTTTGTAGTGGTGTCATTAGACCTACGCTGAAGTTCTTACAGAATTCAGTAGCACATCTTTTATAACCTAGGGGTTTTTTTGAAATTTTTTTTATTACTTTTTGACTCATTTTTGGTTATTTACTGATATTTGGTTATTTAGACTTTTTATATTTTCTTCATTCAGTATTGGTAATTCATATTGATATAGGAGAATAGTAGGTTGAAACTCAACCT
Source organism: Hydrochoerus hydrochaeris (assembly GCA_004027455.1). Taxonomy (NCBI): domain Eukaryota; kingdom Metazoa; phylum Chordata; class Mammalia; order Rodentia; family Hydrochaeridae; genus Hydrochoerus; species Hydrochoerus hydrochaeris. Next base: position 71,454 of record PVLA01009195.1, read on the forward strand.
ACTAGAAATTCAGAGCAAGTTCTTGTTCTCTAAAATCAAATAACAGATTTTAGGAACAGTAGAGGTTGCGAGCAGAATGTATTTATCAAGAGAAAGAAAGTTTCCATTTGAAAGAGGGAGACAGAAGAGGTCCTGAGTGGGGTGCCGAGGACCCAGTCCTTCCTAAGGCTTTTATAGAGCAAAACCATGAGGTGAGGTGGGTCTAAATGAAAGGAAAAATGGAAACCCACAAGGTGGGCATGAGGTGGGCAGAACTATGGTCAACCAAAAAGATTAATTAGTCAAGTAAAAATGACCAAATGGGACAAATGGAGAAGTGAGTCATGTAGCAAGCAGGCATGTTTAAAGAGCACTGACCCTTCCTGTAGGAGGGAGAATGGTGACTCCTGGCTTCCTCAAGGTGATCCATAACTATTTAGAATATCAGTCCTGATGATTTTTGCTTAGGGTGTGGTTGCATTTGCTTTACCTTTTGTCTTAGGTCTGACCCACAGCACAGGTGTCTGTGTCTTTCAAGGTTCAAATGTATCTGGCCTTCTGTACTGGATCCTTGAACAGCCCAGCCCTGTCTGATTGCCTACAATATTTCTATCTAACTCAGCTGCCTATGACAATGTGTATGTAAGAATTTGCCTGTTTTTTTCTGAGTATTTATTTATTTATTTCTAGAGACAGAGCCAGGCTGGTCTTTAATTCACTGTGTAACCGAAGATGTCCTCAAACTCACGGCAATCCTATAACCTCAGCCTCCTAAGTGCTTGGAAACAGATGTGCACCACCACACCCAGCATAGCTTTCCTTCTTACTAGAGTTTAGTTTTATTTTATTTAATCTTTCAAAGAACCAACTCTTCAATCCACTTATTTTATTTTGTTTTGTTTTATTAATTTTCAGAGAGAGCTTCACAGGATTTCAGACTGGCCTTGAGCTTACTTTGTAGCCCCGACTGGTCTAGAATTCACAATGATCCTCTTGCCTCTCAGTCTCCAGAGTGCTGGGATTATAAGAGTGCACCACCACACCAAACAATTCACTGACTCTTTTTGTTGTTTTCTTAGTCTCCATTGAATTAATTTTGGCTCTGAGTTTTACAATATCCTCCCTCATAGATGCTTTGGATTTAATTTACTCTCCTTTTTCTGGGGTTCAATATTAGGTTGTTTATTTGCATTCTCTCTGCTTTTCAGATATGGGAATTCACTGCTATAAATTTTCCTCATAGGAATGCTTTTGTTGCATCCCATTAGATCCAGTAGGTTGTACTGGCACTACTGTTTAATCATGGAACTGTCAAATTTTTTTAATTTCATCTGTGATTCATTTGTTGCTAAAGAGAGTGGTATTTAATTTCCATGTGTTTATATAGATTTTTTGTTTATATAGTTTTTGAGATTGCTTTTGACATTTATATCTAATTTTATTGCATTATAATGTGATAATATGTGTGGAATAATTTCTCAATTCCTCTGCCTTTACTTAAGCATGTTCTATGAGCTAGCATTTATTTGGAGGAAGTTTCATGTACTGCTAAGAATGTATATCCTGTTGTTTTTAGGTGTAATACTCTGTAGACACACCTACTAATTCCATTGGTTCAAAGATTTATTCTAGCTCTGATATTTCTTTGAATTTATTTTTGTCTAGTTGATCTATTTGTTACAAAGGGATAATGGGTCCTTTACAATTGTAAAAGTGTTCATCTAATTCTTTATATTCATTAATGTTTTTGTTTTATAAAGTTGGGCACCTAGTTTTTGGTGAAAATATATTTATTATTATTTGTTTTCTTCTTGAATTGTTCCTTTAAGAAGTATGTAGTGACCTTTGTTTTTTCTGATCAATTTTCACTTTAAGTCTCTTTTGTCTGAAATACAATAGTTTCTCCTGCTTTTTTCTACTTGGAGAATTGTTTTGTATTCTTCAACTTTCAATGTTGAAATTTCTTTTTGACTTAACTACATTTCTTGCATGCAGCATCTTGTTGGATATTGTTTCTTGATCCATCTTTGGTTCCCTTGCTTTCCCTTCTACTTAATCATTTGCCTTCCCTGGTAAATTCATTCTTTTGGGATTTTTGGAATTGTTCTTTTTGTTTGTTTTTCTAGAATATCCTGCAGAACTTTTTGGAATGCTAGTTTTGTGGTTATGAATTTCATCAGGTGTTACTCATCATGGAAGTATCATATTGCTCCAACAGTAATAAAAGATAGTTTTCCAAACAACATCAATATGGGTTGGAGGAAGCTTTCTTTAAAGTCTTGAAATATTTCACTTCAAGCTCTTCTTGGCTTGAGGGTTTGTGGTGAGAAGTCTGCTGTGATTTTGATGGGTTTTCCTTTCTAGGTAACTTACTTATTTTCTCTAAAATCTTTTAGTATCCTGCTCTTGTGTTGAATTTCTAGAATCTTGACTATTGCATATCTTGGTGTAGATATTTTCTGAAAATGGCTATTGAAGTTCTACATGCTTCATTTGTGTGAATGTCAAATTCTTTTTTTCCTTGCTTGGTATGTTTTCTGTGATTACTTATGTGGGCAAGTTTTTATGCCCTTTGTGCTATCTTTGGATTTTTCATTGATTTCAATTAATCTTACATTAGTCTTCTTTGTAGTATCTAGCACAGCAATGGTGCAACCATGGCACGCATGTCACAGCACAGAGCCCTTTGTGTCAGTATGCAACCATATCTCCCAAGCACTGCCCCCATAGTTCAGCATCAGAGAACAGCACACATAGCAGCAATATTGGAACTTTGCAATAAATAAATGGATTTTATGTTGCACTTAGAGTACTCAGATGCTAAAAATTTTGCCATCACTGGTCCTGCAGCTGTTGGGTTGACTTTTCATGGTCCCTTGCTATTTTTAAGAAATCTTTTATTTGATGATCACCAACCACTCCTCAGTCTTCTGGATCTGATATTCTATCTTCACATTGGTTTATTTTGCTGCCTATGTTTGTAGCATAATTTTTAAGTTCCTGAATTTCTATTTGAGTCTTTTCTGTAGAATCTAGTTCTCTTCTATATTAGGCATTCATGATTTGCATGTCTTTCCTAAGCTTCTCGATTTTATTTTTATCCACATCTACTCTAGATTCACTAGCCATTTCCTTCATTATGGTCAACATTTTTACATTATCTACATAATTATTGCCATTCAGTTTTTCTCAAGAGATCAGTTCTTTTGTTCTGTTACTTGCTGTGCTAACATTTCAGAAAATTCAGTTGGATGAATCTTGGTTTCTTCTACTTCAATACCTCTGAATTTTCCTTGGGCAAGTTTGGGAGTTATAAATTTCATCTTTCTTCCTTGTGTTCTCATTTTCTATTTTATTTTTTAAATTCATTTATACTTGCAAATTGCTTATGCTAGGCACCTTTATTACTAGTATTGAGACCTTTTTAAGAAATGACTAATTTGGGCCATGGGTTTAACTTAATGGCATAAGGGCTTGCCTGGCAAGCACAAGTTCCATCCCTGGTACCAAAACAAACAAACAAACAAACAAACCCACTAATTTTCAGAGATGTCTTCTAGACATAGCTGGCTTTTGACTTTTGATTTTATCCCAGATTCCTACCTCTTCAGTGTATTAGGTATGAAAATTTGCAGTCTATTTCGCTTAACATCCAGTTCTGTGTTGCCTTGTTGTAATACTTTTTATGATGCCCAATCTAGGTATTGACATACAAGGAAGACCAATTGATCAAAAAGACTAAGTCACCTTGGCTAAAGTTATATAACCAGTAGTAACAATAGCATCAACAACAGTCTGGAAAATGAGTAAATGTAGTAACTAATAATTTTCCAATTTTAACCATAGATTAAGATTTTAGAGTTATATAGTAAAACCTAACATTAATCAGAAAAATTATATACAGTGATTCTGAACTCAGTGAGTCATTTTACTCTAAGAGACAGTTTAAATGAAAGAGGAGGTAAAAATAATAAAATACACAAGAGGAAGAGATTAGAAGTAAGACAGAAAGACTCAGATAGGTTCCCTAAGACTCAGGAAACTGGAGGAGATGGCAGGAGGGAAAGAAAAACGGAAAAAAAAAAAGAAAAGAAAACCAAGAATGAAACAAAATGAAAAACTAAAAACAATGTTCACAGTCATAAAAACAAACAATCAAAATCAATCAAACAGAGCAGATGTAAAAAATAATAAAATAAAAACAAAGAGAAGATAAAAAAGAAGTAATTTCTTTGGGATTTCAAGCTTTGCTTATCTTCTGTGATCTATAGTTATATGGCAGTGCTCAGTTCGGGGTCTGCCTCTATCCTCATTGGCAAACAAAGAAGGCAGCTAGAGCTCAGATCTGTGCTGGGCAATCACAGTAGGATAAGGCAGAGTGCTGGATGTCTTACTTTCACATCCACAGAAGCTCAGATCTGCCTTGGCTTTCGGTCATGTGTTTGGGACCTATTTATCTTATGCTACTCTAGATAGCTCTTGCCAGTCTGATTGGGGCTCCCTGACCCCTGACGCTAAACTCTCCCATGGTGATTCCCTACTTAGTCACTGTGGGACGTTAACACTGGGAGCCCTGAGAAAATGCAACCCCATGGCTTCTCTGAGTCTTGGGTTCAGTTGGCCCCTCCCTAAAATGGCATCTAAGCAGACACTCTGTCTAGGGGATGTGGAATCAACTGGACTGGAATTGCTCACCAGCTGTCGTAGTGGATGACATACACTGCTCTGTTCCGGTGATACATTTCTCCCTGAAGGCCTCTGGAGTTGCCTGCTTTCACTGTCTCTAGGTTCGATCTTGCTGTCTTCAGCTGAAGCTGCAAAGAAAGTGCAGATTGGCTTATTCTTTTTCTGTATTATGATCTGTCTCATCAGTTTCTCAGTGGGTTCCCTTTTCTTTTCAGATAATTTCCTGGTCCCAGAGATCTGCTTCCTCCTTTTTCTCCCCAAATTGTTGTCTTCCAGTGTCTGGAATTCCAAATCTTGGAGAGATTGATTTGTTGTCACTTTCCACACTGAAATCGTTCCCAAAATGTCTTCTATAATCAATTTACAAGTAGTTAAATAAATAATCATTATCTTAGTTCACAAGCTACCCTCTATCTCTGGAAGTAGAGATGTTTCTATATCTGAAGAACAAACATGCTTTGAGTCTCAACTTTAAAGATAGTTCTATAGAGTTTATACTACTGAAGTCTAATACATGCAAAGTAAATGCTTCTTTTACACAATCTACATAACAGTTAGACCTCAAACATAAAAAGTTATGAAAATTTTGGTTATGTAAAATCTGATGATAGCTGGTCATAGTGGCACACATCTTTAATCCCAGCACTCAGGAGGCTGAGGCAGGAACATTGTTCTGAGTTCAAGACCAACCTGGGCTACCAGGTGAGCTCAAGGCCAGCCTGAATGGCATAGAGAGACCCTGTCTCAAAAAGACAAAAATAAATCAATAAATAATAAAATCTGATGTACATCTATTTGCTTTGAGTAAACAAAGATTCTGTTATTGTACAAATTAAGATGCACTTATATACTGGGAAATAAATTTTATTTGTGGCCATTAACACTATTATAAGAGTCCAAGGAGATCCTTTAGTTCTTGTCAGAATAGCTGGGGATATAGCTCAGAGGCACAGCACCAGCCTGGCAATAGTTACATTATACAAACCTGTCAGAGAAATAGAAATTTTACTATAAAAGTAAAAAATTAGGTATATGCTGTGATTCTTATTATTCCCAACCACATAATATGTAAAATGCATTTGTGTTTCCAAAGTGTACTGGCCTTCTGGTGTACAAAATTTAGGGGATCATTTTGTCACACTCATGACCTCTAAACTAATGTTCTTTATGATTGACTTTTACAGGCTTATGTTTATGTGATGGTTATGTAAGTGTGCTATAATAGGTTATAAGTGCCTAATCAATATGTGGTCAAGGAAATAGCACTCTAAAGGTTAAAATGTTGGGCATTTGTAACTGTGTTAGTTACTTTTCTCATTGCTCATTGCTGAGACAAAATACTTAACGTACACAGTTAAAGATAGAAAGGTTTATTTCTGCTTACAGTTTTCAGAGGTTTCAGTCTTTAATTGAATGGCTCCAAGACAGAGTGGCATCACAGAGGGGAAAATGCAGAGAAGATACTAGAAGACAGGAAGGAGCAGCAGCAGCAATAAGAAACAGGAAACAAGCAACAAACAATAAGCATACACTCTTATGAATACACTTTTGCAACAAGTATATACTCTTATACACATACTCTTGTATACCTTGTATTTTTCCCATTGACTTAGGGTTGGTAGCACTTACACCCACCAATGGGGTGGCCTTAATCATAGAACTGCACCACGATGCAATTCCAGTGTTACATCCTTGATCCCAGAAGTACACACCCCAGATCTAGTCACCTCCAAAAAGCCACACCTATTACCACATGAGGCATTAAAGAAACATCCAGATACAAGCCATAATAATAATCTATAAATTATATTTGTAAACAAGTAAATTCTACTTAGAAGGTAATGTATAATATGTTAAGATGGTAGTGTATCACCTACAGCAAAGACAGAGCACTGACTCCTATCAGTAAAGTGAACTATAGCCAATAAATGAGACATACATTATTTTTCAAAGTGCTCTGTATGTAGGGTTAATACTTCTATTTCCACTTCCATTCTGGTATATTGACCATCTGGGTTTTCTACAACTGTGTCTTATACACCAAATCTAGCAAAAGATAACTGGGAAAAAAGCACAACCAACATTTTTTCCCTTACCTTACAAGTTGAGGTAGGACCCAGAACATGATGGGATCCCTCTAAAACCATCATGCAACTCCAGTGAGTCACCCAACATCTAAGCAGGAAGATCTTTGAACCTCAGCAGACAGGATTCAAAGAAGAGGAAGAAGGAAGAGGAGGAGGAGAAGGAGGAAGAGAAGGAAAAGGGGGAGGAAGAGGAGGAAGAGGAAGAGGAGGAGGAGGAGAAGAAAGAAGAAGAAGAAGAAGAAGAAGAAGAAGAAGAAGAAGAAGAAGAAGAAGAAGAAGAAGAA
>PVLA01009196.1:0-78469 GCA_004027455.1 Hydrochoerus hydrochaeris
TTCTGTGAATTGACTTTTTATTTCATTTGTATTTGTTGCTGCATCTTCATTCACATATTTTATTCTTAGGTTATAAATCCTCTTGTCATCTTCTAGCCTTTGTATCGTTGCTTCCTGGTTCCTTGTTATTTTTAAGAGATCCTTCCTTTCATGATCATACTTTGCAATTCTATCTTCAAGTTTTGAAAGTTTGCCTTTAGTTTCTGTTAAAAGGTTTTGCCAGGTTTCAATGGAGTTTTTAATTTCCTGATATTCTCTTTGGATCTATTTCATATATTCTAGATTTTATTTATATTCTTCATCAAAGGCTTCTCTCCTTTCTCTGGGTTCCTCTATTCTTTCATTTGTGCCTACTTGAGGATTACCCAGGACTTCTTTTATTAATCTTCTTATATCTTGCTTCACCTGAGTTAGAATTTCAGATTCAAATTTGACAATGAGGTCATGGATGTATTTCTTTATTTCCAATGAGGCTGTCTCTGACATTACAGGTTTGCTGCTCTCAACCTCCTCTTCATTTACCTCTGTTGGAATCACTTTCCCTGATTCTGCAGTTGGGGACCTTTTGCTCTTTCTCTGTCTTGTCATGTTTCTGGCCCCCTTCAGACAGGTGGGTGGTGGAGATCTCTGGGCCTTTCCTTTTGCTTACAGTTTTTCTGCAGCACTCTTGCTAGGGAAGTACTGCCCCCCAGTCCACTGCAAATCTGCGAGTTGCAGGCTGAGAGCTGGCTCCTCCCCCTATGCCAGTCAACCAATTTATGCTTCAACAAGTTTGTGTGTTCCCTGGGGATGCCACTGGCCTAGAAAAGCCTCATCCTTGACTATTGGGTTTCAACCAGGGGCGTGGCCCTGCCCGAGCAGATCCCACCAATCTGCTTTGGACTAGGAGTCATCAGCAGAAGCTGCCTCAGGTTTAATTCAAGCTGGCCCTGCCCAACTCCAAAATGTTGCTACCCAACTCCAAAATATCACCCAGCCAGTCCTCCCAGTTTGGGGATTCCAGTTCCCATCACTCACCAAAGTTTGTGCAGCTTGCCTGGCTGTTTTCACTCCCTGCCACAGCGCCTCCTCCAGTGGAGGGTCTGGAGCTCACCAACCCCCGCTCTTGGCAGGGCCGTGATCTCAGCTCGATCCTGAGTCACCTGACTTTAAGACGGGCTGGTACAGCGATAGGGGCTTGCCCAGCTCCAGCCCTCTGTCCATGCTTCTTTTTCTTCTATCTTTTTCCTTTTACTTTTTCCTCAGTTTCTTCCTGGGTCATGAGAATTCCTCTCCCTTTGTCTGGCTTCCCTAATGGGGAAGTCATGATCTATGGTGAGGAAACCCCCTCAGAAATTCGGAATTGAGAGCAAGGAAGAAAGTTAGTTCCTCAGTGTGGTTCAACTTCATGAACTTAGGAGCTTTGGTTGCCACTTTCCACTGGTCTGGGAGCAGGAAAACTGTTCTCCAAGAACGGCTATTTAGTCAGAAGCAAGAGACTACAGAACACGTTTCCTGGGTCTCCAGGTTTCCACTTAGCTCTTGAACCTTGCCAAGACCACTGCATTGCAGCCCCTAGGTTCCATAAACCATCCTTTTCCTTTACCATTAATTGTTTTTAACTGACTCGAGATGTACTTTTCAGTAAGGTTCTACCTACCATACCTACTTACACTTGATGATGACCTAGCATTGAGACCAAAGTGATTATCAATGACATTCTTTTTAAAATTACAGTACTAGTTCATGGACATGTGACAGCTTGCTTTTCACTTAAAGATATATATACACTATATATCTAAGCATACAGATGCAACTACAAACACATATTATTTACTAATATGGTGGGAAAAGTCCCAAACAGCCTGGGATAAAATCTTATTATAAGGTTATTTACAACCACCTTCTGGGAAAAAAATGTCCATTCTTGAGTAGAACAGCTAAGCAATTTTCTGAGAACTTTAATTAGATTAAGACCTCTTCTTGGAATTTACTGAATGTACTCTGCTGCATCTTTCCAAGGACTCTAATGACATTTAGTCAAAAAAACTTTCTGTAATTTTCAGTCATACAAAGAATATCTAACCACATTTAACCATTCCCTTTTCCTATAAAACGTCTTTTTCAAAAGTGAATCGTTAAATTGGTCTGCAAAAGCTCCTTGTTTGCAGCAGGTATGAAATAAAATTTTGACACAAACCCATAATAATAGAATTGCTTGAAATCTTTTTTTGATCAATTTGTTGAGATGTCACACAGTTTTGTCTAGTTTGGTTGCCATCATATGGCTAGACCAGTGTCAGTATTTTGCTAAAATTTTCTTGCTTTGAATTCTGATCATAAGGTATTCCTCAAATGGCAGTGCACTTTAGAGAAAGCACTTGTCTTTGACCTCCATTGTTTTTGTTTGGAACAGCTAAGCATGATAGTTTTCAGAGTACAGTATAGGAACAGGTTCTTTGAATGACATGTGAACTACTGGAAGAAAGTCATTAGGAAGATTGTTCATACATCTCTGTTTCATATCTTGGCAATATTATTTTGTATTTTTGTAAAGCCATTGGTTTTCAAAATCTAGGCTGAGTATTTTTTTATTGTACTTCAAAACAGCAGACATTTATTTTATAACTCTTACAAGTAAATGCTAAGAGAAGGAGCAAGCTTTCTGAGCTCTCTTGCAAGTGTTCCCTCTCCAGAAGTTGAGTTCTCACCACTAGAAGGAATATCATTGCTTATTCCTGATTTGCACAGAACATGAGTTCTGGTCAATCATAGCCAACTATAAAAGTGGGGATTAAAATATTCACAGGGTCTCACAAGAATGGCTAATGTTAACACAACAGGGACACATAGACACACAAACAACCACACTGCTTCTTCCTATTTCTTTCAAAAAGGAATAGTATTCAGTGTCACAGGCTTCAAATGGGATGGAAAATGCTATGATGGATTTCTCCAGACCATTGTTTCCCTCCTTAGATATTTTTATCTGAATAAAAGAATTCATTCATTTAACCTATCAACAGATCAGATTGTATTTCCTGTGTTATAAATGTTAGAGACATAGTGTGAACAAGAGAGAGGTCCCAGACTCCATGAAACTGTAGACTAATTATATTTCAGAAATAAATGAGATAATTATAGGTTAAAAATAGGCAGGTGGTAAACTAACAGCTGACGAGAGATGATAATTCAGTTGGTTGTGGTCAAGAAAAGTCTCTGAGGAGGTTATTTGTAAGCTGAAGCTCGGTACTAAGTCATAAGAATGGACAGGGGAGCATTTTCCAAGCAGAGTAACATGTGCAAAGGGCTGGGGCAGGAATAAAATTAGATTATTTAAGGACTCAAAAGGAGCAACAAGACTTTGAATAGCTACACAAGGACAGAAGATATTCTAATCTATCTTCAAAACTGAGCTGGAGGTTTTTGAATAAAGTATCAAACAATTCATGTAGATCAACCTAAAATCGCAACAGTCTCAGATTGCAGAGACAGGGTTGTATCATAGCAATAGAAGAGGCCTGACCTTGGCCCACACTGGTTGTCAGAGACAAGGGCAAATCTGCTGGATGGACAAATCTGCTTCACTGAACCATTTTGACCTTTCAAGTTGCATTTTCTACCACTCCCCAATTTATGCCTTTAAGCTCCCACTATATTGAAACCATATTGAAACTATATTGAACCATATTTACTCATATATGCAGCATTCTTTTATATCTCTGTGTCTTTGCACACAGCCTTTCCTCTATCACGTTTTTTTTTAACTTCCTCTAATGTGCTTTCCTTGCCTTTTTCTTTTTCCTGAAAGAAAAGCACTCATTCTCTGCTCAAGTACAAGTCTCCCAGGGAGCTGGTGCTTCCTTGTCTGTGTTCTTATTGGCCTTTGGGGAAAACACGGTTATAATACTTGGGATTTATGTTTTAATCATGGGCTTTTATATCTCTTCCTCCAGGTAGTCTGTAAATTCCTTGTGGCGGTCAAGTTCATTCATCTTTATATCTTTACAGCCTGATAGTTTCATACATACTTTCCAACTGGCAAAGGATCAGAATTAGGACTGTAACTGTTTGATGCCACTAACCCCTGAACGGTTAGCATAAAGAAAATTAAATGAAATCTATTGCAACATGTTGGAGTTTTCTCATTTATAGCAGCATTAAAGGTTTGTTACAAAATTTTCTAAGGAATTTTATACACCCAAGGAAGCATCATTGTTATCCTGTATTCTATTCAACAGAGACAGGTGCTAAATCATAATCTTCTTCCCTTCAAGGGTTTTTGGGCTTATTCTTTTTAAACAAAATTCAGATCCCTGGAGCCCCACTTATCTTCTCCACTTCATCCTGGGAGATCTTTACACAGCAAGAAAATGTTCATGCCCAAGAAATATAGATGATTAGCCATACTAAAATTAGTATGGCTAGGACCACAGGAGTAGAAATATGACATGTGTGACTGGTCATTTCTGTGAGCTTTTACTCTCCAACCTGAAGATATGTGCTGCTATGTGACAGGAATTTATTTACAGTTTGAGCCTGCCCTTGTTCCATGTTGAGGGAGAATCCACTAGTGTTCCTGTTTAGCAGCAATGATACTTCCCAATTGTCAGCTGCAGAGACCCCTCTAAACTTGAGCACAGAAGATCTTGACCTTGGTGTCTTTCATTTAACTGAGGAGCAAGCTTCTGGGGCAAAGAATTAACAAGTTTACAGGACAAGGTTTCTTAGAAGAAAGTGAGGGCATAGGGATAGCGTGCTGACAAAAACACACAGGTTGGCCCTGCCACCTCCCAGAGAAATCAAAGCAGAAAAGTCCAGAGACATGTGAGGACCTGGGAACCCTGCAGTGGCAGAAGGCAGGCAGCAGGCTCAAGGATGTAAAATCATGGGAAAATGACATGGAACTCCTCTGCCCTCCCACCCTTCTTTCAGTATGTATCTTCTCCAAATCTAGGACACAGCATCAGTTTTCCAAACCAGATAAATAACTGTCAGGCTGGTTTGTGCAAACCAGCTCCCATCTCAGACAATCTTTGAGCACACGCTGAAGAAAGTACCAAGCAGCTTTACAGCACATAAACTCTAAATTTTCTTTTGCTGTCTTCAATTTTCTTTCTCACCCCTCACCATTTGTATAAACTTTGAGATTTTTAAAAGATATTTCATCTGAATATATCTACAAAAATTTAAAATCTTTTAAATTCAAATGAAGAAGTCAGTACATGTTCATAATTGTAACAGCCAAAACCAAATCTTCCTAATGAAATTAGATAGTTAAATTGATTCAAGATTGAGCCATTAGAACTGAGAAAACTGTTTATATGCACCAAATGCAATATGAGTCACTTCGAGTGTAGCTTGTTTGGCTTTGTTAGTCACAGAGATAAATATCATACATGGCAATCAGCCAAGAGAATGCCAATTTAACTATTAACTATTAAATTGCCTTCTCCCACCCCACTAGGCCCACCCTGCCACCGGGAACATCGCAGAAGTCCACCTCAGGCCTAAGCTGCCTGGAACCACCCTTCCACCAGGAACATCTCTGAAGCCCACCTTAGGACTGAGCTGCCTGGACCTGCCGCCGCTGAGCCCACCCTTCCACCAGGAACATAGGAACCTTGGACTACAGTGGATTGCCATGCTGGCTGGATGAGAGACTCAGGAACCCCTCACCCAAACAGAAGACCTCAGCAGCTCCAGTCAGTGTGGTGAGTTTGTCCCTAAAATAGAGGTCTGCTGCGATAAATAGGAGCAGAAGTGAAACTCACTCCAACTGTAAAACCTTGGTGAATCTGGCAAGAGAGTAGGTAATCCCCTCTCCCACTGAAAGAACATCAGACATGAGGAGTGTGCCAATATGGTCCCCCCAACTTAGAGAAAATTAAAAAAGCTTATGAGATGCCCCAGTAACACAGTAGGGCCTCAGCTGACACAAACACTATAGCCAGGGAGATCTGGTGACCTGCAACAACCTGAAGATATAACAACAGCAGGAACTAAGAGTTGCCCTACATCAATACTTCTAGGCTAGTTAGCCCAGAAAGAATATAGGACTCACCCAACAGGCCCTGTAGGAGTAAGCCAGGTGACTGGATCTCCTCTTCATTGTGGTACCCAGCAATTTGACAAACATCAACCACGCAGTAGGACCCTAAAACTCACACTAAGGACTGTTGGAATAGAAAGACCAGATATTTACCCAAAAGGTGAAAATGACTAAATGAAAAGGCAAAATGCAATCTCAAACAGCTAACCCATCAGAAGCAAATACAGGCGACAATGAAGTAGAGGGCCTTAAAAGTCATACACCAGAAATCTCTGAGAAGGTAGCAAATGAAGTAAAGAAACAAATCCATGAGGCTATAGAGGAACTCAAATTAGAAATAATGTCTTACATAAAAATAAAAATAACAACCTTAGTAAATCAGTTGCTCAACATAGTTAGAGAAGAAATAGATAAAAAAAAAAAATACAGGAGCATGGGAAATTGATTGAAACTCTGAATGAACAATGCAGAAAACAAGCAGAATCCATGAATTAAATTCAAAGAGATATCCAAGAAACAAAAAATTGTATTGAAAGCAGGAAAATCCAATTAAATGAAGCTGAGGATAAAATTTCAGACCTTGAGGAGAGGATCACAGATAGCGATCATGAAAGAGTAAAACTTATAAAAACAACAAAGCAGCATGAAATGACAATCCAGTAGCTTCAAGATGATGCCAGGAGAAACAATGTAAGATAAATAGGCATCAGTGAGGAGGCAGGAGACAGTGTAAAAGACATAACTAAGCTGTTCACAGAAGTAATGGTAGAAAATTTCCCAAACATGGGGAAAAAAATCTGACATACAAAAATAAGTGAGGCATAAGGCATATAGAATGCCAAACAGTCACAACCAAAATAAGTCTATACCCAGACATATAATAATTAAGATCTCAGACATACAGCATAAAAACAGAATACTAAAAGCTGTTAAAGAAAACACACAACTCACCTATTAAGGAAAGCCTATTAGAATCATGGCAGACTTCTCAATGCAAATCTTCAGGTTAAGACAAGCTTGGAGTGAAGTATTTCAAGCACTAAAAGAAAACAAGTTTCAATCCAGACTGATGTACCCAGCAAAACTGTCTTTCAAATTTAATGGAGAAACAAGATACTTCCATGACAAAGAACAACTGAAGAAATTCATGTCCACCAAATCAACCTTAGAAGGAGTGCTGAAAGACATCCTAGATAGAGATAAAAATGACCACAATCTCAAGAACAACAACAGAAAGAAACCACCAGCCTGGACAAGAAATTAAACAAGGAAGAAAAGCAGGAAACCAACAATAGGAACACAACAAGGCAAAGACAAGCCAGTACATATCAGTGATATCCATAAACATAAATGGTCTCAACTCACCTATTAAAAGAAACAGGTTGTAGAATAGCAAAGGCAATTCTAGGAAACAAAAGCAAGGCAGGAGGCATCTCAATTCCTGACTTGTAACAGTACTATAAAGCCACAGTGATAAAATCAGCTTGGTACTGGCAAAGAAATAGACCTGAGGATCAATGGAACAGATTCGAAGATGCAAGCACAACTACAAAGACACTCAGCCACCTGATATTTGACAAAGGGGCTAAATATGCCCACTGGAAGAAGGATAGTCTCTTTAATAAATGGTGTTGAAAAAACTGGCTCTCTACATGCCGAAGACTGAAGCTAGATCCATGCATATCACCATGCACAAAACTAAAGTCTAAATGGATCAAAGACCTCAATATTAAAACAGAAACACTAAATCTACTAGAAGACAAGGTAGGTAGAAGTCTTGGAAACATAGGGGTAGGCAGAGAATTCATGAACCAAATGCAAACTGCATGGGAAACACTTCAAAGAATCAACAAATGGGATCTCACAGTATTGAAAAGTTTCTGCACTTCAAAGGAAATCACCAACAGAGTGAAAAGAAAACCAACAGAGTGGGAAAGAATTTTAACTAGCAACCTCTCAGACAAAGGACTTGTGTCCAGAATATATAAAAAATTGAAAAACATGAAGCCCCCCCAATTCAAAGAACCTCTCCAAAAATGGGCATCTGAGATGAACACACAGTTCTTAGAGAAAGATATACAAATGGCAAATAAATACATGAAGAAATGTTTGCCATCACTGGTCATTCGAGAAATGCAAATTAAAACAGCTTTGAGATTCCACCTTACTCCAGAAAGAATAGCTGCCATCAAGAAATCAACTGATAACAAATGTTGGTGAGGCTGAGGGGAAAAAGGAACACTGCTGCACTGTTGGTGGGAATGTAGACTGGTGCAACCATTATGAAAATCCATATGGAGAATTCTCAGAAGACTAGGATTGGAAGTTCCATTCAATCCAGCTATCCCCCTCCTGGGTATTTTCCCCAAAGAACTGAAAAGTTCATATCACAGTGATATATGTGCACCCATGTTCATAGCTGCACAATTTGTGGTAGCTAAATCCTGGAAACAACCAAGATGCCCATCAAATGCAGAGTGGATGAAAAAGATGTGATATTTTTATACAATGGAATATTACTCAGCTATAAAAAAGGATGATCTTGAGGCCTTCATAGGCAAATGGAGACAACTTGAGACTATCCTCATTAGTGAAATAAATAAGAATCATATTTATAAATATCATATTGTGTTTCTAGTGTAAAAACTGAATAAGAACTACAAGTGTAATAAAACCAAAATGGGTAATTGCTATTGTAAAAAAGAGAGGAAAAGAAAGTGCTCTAAGGGATATAACTGCATGTAAGTTTGAGTGTGTAAAATAGATGACCATATTGCTGAATCTTTGTGGGATATTTGAGCAAAACTTTGTAGTCTGACTGTTTGAATAATTACTATGCACCCTTTAACTTTGTAACTTGAACAACTACATCCAGGATGACAGTATGTAATTTATAAATTACTGATTTCTTAGTGGGGCTTTTTCCTCATTCTCCTTTTTCTTTCTTTCTTTTAGAATTCTGTATTGTTGCTACCCTTTTTTCTGTTTTGTTTTGTTTTTTCTTCTTTTTAAATAAAATTTTAAAAATGTATAATTGTTATTGTAAAAAAAGAGGAAATAGGAAGCACTATAAAAGATATAGCTGCATGCATGTTTAGATGTGTGGGATTGATGACCATATTTCTAGGTTCTTGTTGGATTTTTGAACAGATCTGTTTGCACTCTCACTGCTTTAGTGTCCACTTTGTGTGCTTTAATCCTGTAACTTGAATAACTATTTCTAAAAGAACAATATGTAATGTATCAACTAGTGATTTCTTACTGTTTATCTTCTTTTCTTGAAATTCTGTAATATTTCTACCTTTTTCCTGTTTTTTTCACTTTAAATAAAAAAATTTAAAAAAAGAAACAGGTTGACAGAATGGATCAAGAAACAGGATCCCACAATATGCTGTATTCAAGAAACATATCTGACTCAAAAAGAAACTCATAGATTAAAATTCAAAGGATGGAAAATAGTATTCCATGCAACAGGAACTCAGAAAAAAAGCAGGGGTAGCTATTCTGTTTGCAGACAAAGTGAACTTCAAACCTAAAACAATTAAAAGCAATAAAGAAGGCCACTACATACTTATTAGTGGAAAACTACAAGAGGAAGAACTAACAATCATAAACATATATGCACCAAATACAGGAGCACCCAACTATATAAGACAAATACTAATGGACATGAAAAACCAAATACATAAGAACACATTTGTAGTAGGAGACCTCAACACCCCATTGTCACAAAGAGATAGGTCAACTAGACAAAAAGTCAGCAAAGAAATAACAAAAGTAAATCATATCTGTGAGCAAATGGATTTAGTGGATGTTTACAAAGTGTTCTACCCAAGCACATCAGAATATACATTCTTCTCAGCTGCACATGGGTCATTCTCCAAAATAGACCGTATATTAACCCATAATGCATTTTTAACTAAATGCAAAGGAAGCAAAATTGTCCCATGCTTAACATCTGATCTTAATGCACTAAAATTGGAAATCAATGGCCCTGCAAAACCTGCATAAATACATGGAAGTTAAACAACAACCTTCTGAATAACCAGTGGGTTACAGATGAAACTAAAGAGGAAATAAAACAATACCTATAATACAATGAAAATGCAGATATAACATACCGCAACCTATGGGATGCAATGAAAGCAGTACTAAGAAGGAAATATATAGTGATAAATAATCACATCAAGAAAATGGAATGAACACAAATAAATAACATAATTCTACATCTCAAGCTTCTAGAAAAGGAAGAGCAAGTCAAACCCAAAGCTCATAGAAGAGAGGAAATTGTAAAGATTAGAGCAGAAATCAATGCAATTGAAACTAAAAAAAAAAATACAAAGAATTAATGAATCAAAAAGCTGGTTTTTTGAGAGAATAAACAAAATTGATAAACCCCTAGCAACCTTATCAAGAAAAAAAGAGAAAAACCTCAAATCCATGCAATAAGGACTGAAAAGAAAGAAATTACTACAGATCCCGTGGAAATTCAAAAGATCTGAACACCTACTTTGAAAATCTCTACTCATATAGGGTTGAAAACAGAAGAAATGGACAGATTTCTAGGAACATATGAACTACCAAAGCTCAACCAAGAAGATATAGCAATTTTTAATAACCCAATATCAGTTACTGAAATGGAAAATGTAATTAAAAATTTACCAACAAAGACAAGCCAAGGTCCTGATGGATTCACAACTGAATTCTATAAAAAATTTAGAGAACATTTAGTGCCAATACTCCTTAAACTCTTCAATGAAATTGAAAGAGAAGCAGTCCTCCCTAACTCATTCGTAGAGGCAAGTATCACTCTGATACCAAAACCAGAGAAAGACCCAACCAAAAAGGAGAACTATAGACCAGTCTCACTAATGAACATTGATGCAAAGATTCTCAATAAAACATTGGCACATAGAATGCAGCAAATCGTTAAGAAGATTATATACCACGACCAAGTGGGATTTATTCCAGGAATGCAGGGATGGTTCAACATACACAAATCAATAAATGTAGTACACCACATCAACAGAGCCAAAAAGAAAAATCACATGATCTTCTCAATAGATGCAGAAAAATCTTTTGATAAAGTCCAACACCTTTTCATGATAAAAACCCTACAGAAACTAGGAATACAAGGATGTTCCTCAATCTCATGAAGACCGTCTATGACAAACTAACAGCCAGTGTTATATTAAATGGACAAAAACTGAAAGCCTTCACTCTAAAATCAGAACAAGACAAGGATGTCCACTATCACCACTCCTATTCAATATAGTTCTGGAATTAACCAGAGCAATCAGACAAAAGGGAGAAATAAAAGGCAGAAAAATAGGAAAAGAAGAAGTTAAATTATCATTATTTGCAGATGACATGATACTCTACATAGAAGACCCCAAAAGCTCCATTAAAAGACTACTAGAGGTAATCAACAAATTCAGCAGCATAGCTGGATACAAAGTCAACACTCACAAATCAATAGCATTCCTGTACACAAACAAAAAACTCACTGAAAGAGAAATTATGGAAATGTCACCTTTCACAATAGCATCTAAAAAAGCGAAATACCTAGGAATCAACCTAACCAAGAATGTAAAAGACCTATCTGCTGAAAATTATACTACTCTTAAAAAAAGAGTTTGAAGAGGATATTAGAAAATGGAAGGATATTCCTTGCTCTTGGCTAAGACGAACCAACATTGTGAAAATGGCCATACTCTCAAAACTGTTATACAGATTTAATGCAATCCCAATCAAAATACAATTGACATAGATTACAGATCTAGAGAAAACATTCTTAAAATTCATTTGGAAACAGAAGAAACCTAGAATAGCAAAGGTGATTCTGGGCAACAAACGCAAGACAGGAGGCATCTCAATTCCTGACTTGCAACTATGCCACAGTGATAAAATCAGCATAGTACTGGCATAGAAATAGACCTGAGGATCAATGGAAAAGATTGGAAGATGCAAGCACAACTACAAAGACACTCAGCCACCTTATATTTGACAAAGGGGCTAAACATGTTCACTGGAAAAAAGATAGCCTCTTTAATAAATGGTGTTGAAAATATTGGCTTTCCACATACCGAAGACTGAAAATAGAACCATGCCTATCACCATATACTAAACTAAAATCAAAATGGGTCAAGGATCTAAATATTAAAACAGAAACAATAAATCTATGGAAGTCAAAGTAGGTAAAAATCTTGGAGACATAGGGATGGGGAAAGAATTCATGAATAAAACACAAACTGCAAGGGAAATATTTGAAAGAATCAACAACTGGGATTTCATATTACCTAAAAAGTTTCTGTACTTCAAAAGAAATCACCAACAATGTGAAAAGAAAACCCACAGAATGGGAAATAGTTTTAGTAAGCAATCCCTCAGACAAAGGACTTATACCCAGAACATATAAATAATTGAAAAACATCTAGCCCCCAAATTCAAAGACCCTCTCCAAAAATGGGCATCTGAGATGAGCACATAGTTCTCAGATGAAGATATACAAATGGCAAATAAATATATGAAGAAATGTTCACCATCACTGGTCATTCGAGAAATGCAAATTAAAACAGCATTTCATCTCACCCCGGAAAGAATGGCTGCCATCAAGAAAACAATTGATAGCAAATGTTGATGAGGCTTCGGGGAAAAAGGAACACTTCTCCACTGTTGGTGGGAGTGCAGACTGCTGCAACCAATGTGGAGGTCAGTATGGAGATTCCTCAAAAAACTAGGATTGGAAGTTCCATTCAATCCAGCTATTCCTCTCCTGGGTATTTTCCCAGAAAACCTGAAAAGGTCATATCACAGTGATATATGTGTCCCCATGTTCATGGCAGCACAATTTGTGGTAGCTAAATCTTGGAAACAACCAAAATGCTCATCAACTGCAGAGTGGATGAAAAAAGGTGGTATTTTTATACAATGGAATATTACTCAGCTATAAAAAGGATGATCTTGAGGCTTTTATCTATAAATGGAGGCAACTTGAGAATATCCTCATGGGCTGGGGGTTTAGCTCAGTGGCGTAAGCACCTGCCTGGCAAGTGTAAGGTCATGAGTTTGATCCCTGGTGCCAAAAAAAAAGAGAGAATATCCTCATTAGTGAAATGAACAAGACTCACATTAATAAATATCACATTGTCTCTCTAGTATAAAAAATAATAAGAATGGACAGAATAATGGTATCCAAAAGTATAATAGATATAAAAGTATAATAAATATAATAGATGTTGTAAAAGTGAAAGGAAAGGAAATTGCTCTAAAGGATATAATGGCATGTATACTGTGTAAAATAGATGACCATATTACTTAGGGGTTTTTTTTAGATCATTGAACAGAAGATTTTGTACTATGTTTGAGTGTTTAGCTACTTTTTATGCTTTGAGTCTGTAACTTTAACAGCTACTGTTAACAATATGTAGTGTATCAACTAGTGATTTTATGAAGTTAACTTTTTTGAACTCTGTATTCTATTTTTTCTTCTTTTTTCTTTTTTGTCTTTTTAATTTTCTTTTCTTTCTCTCTGAAAAGAAAAGAATAGGGCAAGGTGGCATGCAGCTGTAATCCCACCATTTCCAAGGCTGAGGCAGGAGGATTACTGCAAGTTCAGGGACATGCAGTCTCAAAATGAAAAAAAAAAAAAAAAACACAAAAAACTAACACAGAAATTAAATCTTACCCCAAAAGCATGGCCATCATCAAGATACCAAATAATAACCAGTTCTGGTGAGGCTTCAGGGAAAATAGATCCTTCTATTCTACATCATTGATAGAAGTGTCAACTAGAACAAACACTAGGGAAACTGATATGGAAATTCTTGAAAAACTAAAAGAAGAAATTCTGTTGAGCCCAGCAGTCCCCTTCTAGATATCTTCTCCAAAGAGTTAAAAACATCAAATAACAGTGATATGTGCATGTCCATGTTTATAGCAACACAATTTATAATAGCGAAATCTTGAAAGTGGTCTAATTGTCTACCAATAGATAAATGGATAAAGAAAATGAGGGGAAGAAATGTGGTCTTTACACAAAATGGGGTTCTATTCTGCAAAAAGAAAGATAAACTTGAGTCATTTGTAGGAAAATGGATGTGCCTGGAGCAAGCAAGCCTAGTCTGGGAACCAGATCCATGTGCAGACCGCTGGTGGAATGGGAACAGCTAGACTCAAGCCTCTCCCTGTCAGTCAGCGCCGTTTACAGACTAGAGGGAGAGAGAACAGTGCCACACCAACAAGCCAGCCTGATCTGGGAACAAGCACCACGCACAGGCTGCAGCCAGAGACCAAAGCACCTTCTGGTGTGCAGGCTGGCAAACAAGAAGTACCAATCCCACTGCCCCCATAAGTGACCAGCTTATCTAGAGAAACACAGGCTGTGGTGATAGCTATGGAGGTGAAATGCAATTGGATGCCTGTGGTGCTTTGGTGTTTCACTAACATGGCAGGTCTAGGGCCAGTGGTCTGATCATAGGTTTAGAGGCTGGTGTTTGGCATCTAGGGGGCATAGCCATTTTTGAGTCTGTATGGTCTTGTTTTAAGATCCTGTATTGTTTCTATTGTTTTGCTGGGTTGAGTTTTATTCTCCTTCCTTTGATTATGTCAAATCTGATGGCAGGAAAAGCTATTTCAAGGAAGGCAAGATATGTTATGTTATCAATTTTGGAATTACTATTGGCTCATTTGGAGGTCCTTTATTGCATTTGTTATTTTGTTCTTATTGTTTCTATTCTATTCTGTTCTGTTTGATTTTTACTGTCTCCAAAGTTATCTGCAGCTACTTTGAAGACATCAAAAAGCATTATGGTAACTTCATAATGTTTTGAAGTCCTGTATCTCTGACACTGGTTTGTTTTGATTGGTTTAATTTTGTTTTATCCTCTTTAAAATAAAAAAATTAAGAAGAAAATAAATAAATTGCCTTCTCCCACTCTGCAGTGTACCCCATCAATCACAGTTATATGTAAAATGTTAAAACACAAATTGTAAAATGTACAATTGTAAATTGTAATATGTAAAATGTTAAAACACAAATTGACAAAATTGTGTTTCTCTAAAGACATTTATTTTTTAAATTACAAATATTTTTTATTCATGTTGCAAGTTTTTACATAGGTTCAAAGTATAAAGTTGTATAAAATTGAAAGACTGGAAGAAAACCTAGATCTGTCTCATCTTGAATAGAGTTTTGCCGACTTTTATTTTATTTTATTTTTTTACCTCTAAGCAGAGAACTCTCTGTTGTACACACACACAAAAAAAATAAAAAATAAAATAAAAGGAAAAAGAAAAATATAAAAAGAAACCTAATAAATAAATAAATAGGAGAAACAGGTGTTCTTGCCCACTGGCAGGTCTTGGAGATTCAGTTCTTTCTTGTCTCCCCTTTATTCTTGCTCTTGCTCTGGCCTCCAGCCCTGGGGCATGAAGGAGGACACAAGCTTGTTGAATCTTTACTAAGGACTCCTTGAAAACCACTCATCCTGAAAGAACCTCTTATCTTATCATTGAGAAAGATGAACCCTGGAGAGGTTAAACTGCCTTCTAAAATTGGAATAATCTGCCAGCTGCTCACCCAGCAACAGAACCCAGGTATTTACAACATCAAACCACTTCCTCTTAATGCCCAGGTCTCTCTTTCTGCAGCAGAATCCTGGAAAACAAACCTGGGTCCAAAAAGATATGGTTTATTGCCCAAGATAGGTGTCACTTTTTATCACAAAATCTGATACAGCAACTAATGAATATGCTTCTTATAAAACACCACCATCCTGATAGGGTTTCTTATGTTGAAAAATGGCACAGTTAGTCTGTATAGTGCTTATTCAAGTACAATATTTTGATTGTCAAATTTGCAACAGAAACAACTGATGATTGTAAAGTATTGTAAAATATAAAATGCTGCCTAATTTATAAATAAAAATACTACACAGTTATGCAACTAGTGAGTTTTGTGCTGCCTAACAACTGCCCATCTCTCTCTCTAATTTATCAGGACATCACTGATAAATGTCACAGATAAAATGGGCAGCAATGGCACAGGAAGACAGTGTAAGTTGAAAGCTAGGTGGGGGACTGCTTTCTTTGGTTCCTATGATTAACTTATTTTTCTCTCCATTACACTAAAGTTCAGGTAACTACTTCCCAGTATTGTTAATTTTACTTTGTTTTAGGGCAGAGACAAAAAATAAATAAATTATTTCCAAAATAGCAGAAAGTGATCCAGGCTAATTAAATACCATAAGAGCAACTGATGGATTAGCCTTTCATCCCATTAGCCCACATGCATAAACCAAAGTCATAAACATTTAGTAAGTTCTTTGTCATTTATTTTAATGCTTTTAAAATAAATGAGAAAAAATTTATGATGTGTTTCTACAGCATTCTGGTTAAAAGCTCCCATTCATCAATAACTAATTTATTTTTATAATGGAATACCAGTATAAAAAGGATATTTCCCATAATAAATGTGAAAAGTTAATGTAGAAGTTTCTAATTATTGAGTAATATACAAAAGAATATAAGTAGTTACTGAAAAAATTACATGTACTGACTGCAAAAAGCAATGTAAGATGGGAAAATAGGTATTCTAAAAGGAAATTTTAAAAAATTATATGAATTCAAAAATTTTATTTGAAAAAATGCTCCAAAATTTTGTTTACTATTCATATATTACAACCTAAATTCCAGTCAAAACCAGGCATGATGATACACACCTGCAATTCTAGCACTTGGGAGGCTGAGAAAGGAGGATCATAAGTTTGAGCTCAGTCATAGCAACTTAGCAATGCACTGCCTCAAAATAAAAAATAGGAAGGGCTGGGAATATAGCTCAGTGCAAAGCTCCTGGGTGCAGTCCCCAGTGGCACAAATAAAGTAAGTAATTAAAATCTAAACTCTAGTCCAAAGAATTTCCCATCACCCTGATAATAGGATTACTAGAACATAGCTTTTGTTTTAAAATAAACAGTTCTATAGTATACTTGCTGGAAGATTTATCTTTAATAAACGTATCAAATCAAACATGATTCCTTAAGTAACTATAGTCTGAAACAATCTCAATTTTAAGTGTCACCAGTAATTTATGAAAATTGGCAGGTTAAACTAGCATTCAAATACTAAAGATAGTGTCATAGAGATAAACATTAAGAATAATTTTGAATAATTTACTCATTTGCCATGATTACATTAGTTCAGCATGGTCCCAGCTAATCTTCACTGATTTAGTTATATGACCTTGTTTGTAATGATAAGGTCACTGAAATTGACACATTTCTTCTCAGTCACAAATGGTGATTGATACCTGACCATACATTTTGTTTGCTGTAATCACCAAATTCAGTTTCATTTCAGTATTTATGTGGGCAATGTGTCCTTACCTAAAGAAAAATGTAAAACTGCAAAGTACTTGATATTTACAGGAAAATACTGAAAAAATATATAGTTGTTCCTCCCTATAGGTGGGGAATTGATAACAAAGATACCAAAATCTGTGGAAGCTCAAGTTCTTTATATAAAATGGTATAATATTTACATATTATCTACACATATTGCCCCATATAGTTTAAATCAAATCTAGGTTACTTTGCTTGATACAATGTAAATGCTATGTAAATAGTTGTTACACTATATTGCTTAGGGAACAATCAGAAAAATAGCTAGAAAAAGGTCACTACATGTGAAGCATAGATGTAATTCCTTTTCTGGAACATTTTTGATTCAGAGTTGGTTGAATCCTGAGATGCAGAACTCACGGAGCCAACTGTATCAGTTTAGTTCACAACACAACTCTCTGGTGATACACACAAACACACACACATATACCCGGCAATGTGGACATCCTAGGAATGTCCATTCAGGAAGGCACTTCTCCAGCAACATTTCCTACAGTGAATATGTTAAAAGCTGCTTAAAGCACAATTGTTAATTATCTTGAGCCACAGGCATAATATTCAAGTACCCTCTCTGGCATGGAGCAAATAGGCCATTAAAGTAAATTAATTCATTTGCTCAAGGCCAAATAGCAAACAAGATACAGACATGGACTTGCATCCCAGTGGCCTGACTATGGAGTCCAGGAATATACTGAGGCAGGGAGCCTTTATGACTTTGAAGTATCCACCAGATAGAAACAAGCAGGCAGTTATATTTTTGGATGATTCAAGAGGCAAGAAAGCAAATGGTTATTCAAAGGAGCAAAGCGACGTATTCTTTGAGATGAAAAAAACAAGTTCAGGAAACCAAGAAGAACCCACACACATATGAGATGTGTCTCTTGTCTAGGGCAACCCTGTCTGTGAGGCAACATCTCTGATGTCTGTGTCTGTATTTCATTGCTGTAACAAACTTTAATTTTAGCCTTGAAACTGGCCTATATATGATTTCCACATGCAGCTAAGGATCTAACGCTATTTGGTAACAGCTCTACAATCTACCCTCTTTTTAAGCAGTTTAAGTCTTCAAGCATGCCTTGATGGCTGTTATCAATTCCAATGACCACAGAAACAGCATAAAGTGGTTTAAGAAACACTCTTCAAACTAAAGACAGAATTCTACTCTGGAGACAAAATACACACAAATAACAAAGCAATACGGCTGCCCTGGGAGTATTAAATAGAATACAAAATACTCATATAATGAAGGTCAGAAGGTGTAGGAAGGTCCTAGAGAAAAGAGGATCTGGTTGACCCTTTAAATAGTGGGTTAAGATTGGAAAGGGGGAGAAAACAGGAAGATACACTGTGTGATCAAAATATATGGTGACAGATTAAATTTTAAGACTCTTTTACAAAGACATTTAGCCATTAACCCCAATCAAAATATTCCCTGTTGGTTTGAACACATTGATTTCATCATTCTTGCCATGTTCTGGAGTACTTAATGCTGCTGCCGAGTGCCATCCAACAGAAAGGCAGGCTATATTACCGAGTGCCATCCAACAGAAAGGCAGGCTATATTACAGTGTGTCCTCATCCACCTTATTCACCAGATCTGGCACCCTGAAATTTCTGGATCTTCCCCAAAATCAAAAGACCATGAAAAGTGAGTATTTTGAATTGATTCAGGACTTCTGGATATCCAGAACTGCGTGACCAAAGACAATCACAAAAGAGCACTTCCAAAACTGCTTCAGGAATTGGCAAGAGGAATGAGATAAATGTGTTGGGAAGCAAGGCAGAATGTCTTGAAGGTAATTAATGACTATTATAGTAACTATAATAACTTTTTTTAATTTAAACATTTGTTGTGTTTGTTGATCACACTGCATATTCTAGACCAAGAGCCCTCAAAAGTAAATCTATACAAGTGGTTATGACCAGGTCTCACTCAGAAGATAGAGGGGCTTTTTCTAAAGAAGGATCATTGGGCTATCAGGATAATATGAGGAAAGGATAGCAATAAAATATTACTATTATCATTATCATTGAAGCATAATAAAGAAACTTTATTGCCACAAATATGAGTTTGAGTTTCATTTGGCAGTGGAGGCATTAAAATAAAAATATTAAATTATGCCATATATTATGTTTAAACATGAAAAATAGACACACCTGCATATATGTCTACATAAATTACCCAGAAAACAATCTTGAATGGTGAACAAAAGCTAGTCTCTGGATTACTTATAGACCTGGCTGCTACTGGTAACATTTAAAGGGATTCAAGAGGAAATATCACTTTTTATTTACACACCTCTGTGTTTAAGCACCTTCTGAAAGCAGGCCATATTAATATATTACTTATGCACATTTGAAAAATAAATAATCTTTAACAGAAAACCATATGATAGTTTGCTCGATTTCTTTTAGCTAAGATAGAGTTAAAACCCAAAATATAACCACTTTTTAAGCAAAAGAAAAAAGTAAACTCCAGTATTAAATTGTCCAGCATAGTCTGCTAGGTAAAGCCTCATCATACTACAATTGAAATTCTGACAAGAACTGATGGCTCAGATAAAAGTATAGATTAACATAACAGCAATAACAACAAAAATACTGAAAGCTAGAGACACAATAGCAATGGACAAGAGCTGAAGAGTCCAAATTGCAGACAGAATCCATTATTTACACTCTCAGCAGAGGCTTCTATTTGCCCCCAGACTAACTGGTCAAGAACATACACACTGGTTTAGCTGATATATTTTTGGGTCCTTGACCTCAAAGTTGGTAGGAACAGATATTTTTATACATTTTTTTAAAGATGAAGAAAAAGATACATAGAGATATCATATAAATTGTCCAGTATTGCACAATAGATGAGGTTCTAGATTTTTAAATCATACTGTCTGTTGGGACCAACTTCAAAGCACAGTCCCCACTATCACCACAATCCTACATGCATTGCTTAAACTCTCCAAGCTTTGTGTTCCCCATCTATCAGATGGGAATGAAATGAAGTTTATTTCAGGGTTGAGAATTATCTGAAATGCTTGTAACACATATGTTTCAGATTTCACATATTTTCTGGATTTTAGAATACCGTATAGATTTCACTAGTTGTGCATCCTGATCCAAAAATCTGAAAATCAAGATGCTCCAACTTTTGACTTTAGAGCATTGTTTTATTTTGGATTTTCAGATTAGGATGGCTCCACATCTATATTAAAAGGTAACGCATATATCAAAACACATCACAGAGCACTATATGTTCAACAGATTGTAATGGCTATTACTATATGATTCTGTTATAATGATGGCAATCCAAAGATTTTCTTGAAGTGGCTGTGGCCTTCCAAGCTGTGGCCACCCCAAGGCAAGAACCATATTAGCGTTTCCTGAGATCCACGCCATGTTGGAACTTGGGGCCCTGGGAAAACAGGCAGTTTCCAGCACTCCACTCTGGTAAGTGGCTATGGCCTCCCAAGCTGTGGCCACCCCAGGGTGAGAACCATATCAACATTTTCTGAGATCCAAGCTATGTTGGAACTTGGGGCACTGGGAAAACAGGCAGCCAGCTCACCACCCTGGTGGGCAGCTGTGAGTCTACCAGCCTCAAACATCCATCTCATCCCCCTCTCCCCCACTAGCAAATGAGAGTCAGAGATCTGAGCGTCTCTTGCGAGTTTGACTATATGCATATGCAATATAGCAAATAAGGGGGATTTTCTTCTGCCATCTCTTTGAAAGCAAATATTTTTATCTCGGTTTTGTTCTGTTCTGATCAATGATATTCTGTTTTTATAATTTCGGTATTTCCTTCGCTATTGCAAAGGAACAACTATTGTGAAGAAAACAACTGATTGAAGGAACAACTATTGTGAAGAAAACCAGATATACTATTATACCTATTGCTGTTATCCCGGTAACCTGCTGTGAGGTTCTGTACCAATTTCACTGCACTGCCTCAATTAGCTTTGTCCTGTCTTGTTCTACTGTATTTTACTACCTTCAAAATAAAACACATAAATAAAATAAAATAAAAATACAAAATAACAACAACAAAACAGATCAGTAAGGTACTGAGCAACTAGAAGCATGATATAACCAAACAGATAATAGACTTAAAAAGCAAAAGGAGAAAAAGAAAGTCCTCTAAAGGATATAACTGCATGTATATTTAAGTGTGTAGGATTGATAACCAT
Source organism: Hydrochoerus hydrochaeris (assembly GCA_004027455.1). Taxonomy (NCBI): domain Eukaryota; kingdom Metazoa; phylum Chordata; class Mammalia; order Rodentia; family Hydrochaeridae; genus Hydrochoerus; species Hydrochoerus hydrochaeris. The sequence goes on from PVLA01009196.1 coordinate 21,618, forward strand.
GTTGCTAAGATTTTGTTGGATCAGTGAATAGAGCTGTTTGCAGCCTCACTGTTTGAATGTCCACTTTGTATGCTTTAAGTTTGTAATTTGAACAACTATATCCAAGAAGACAATATGTAATGTATCAACTAGTAATTTCTTACTGTTTATTTTTTTGAAATTCTGTATTGTTTCTACCCTTTTTTCTGTTTTGTTTTTCCCCTCTCTTTAAATAAAATTAATAATTAAAAAAAATTTCCTCTTCTGTTTTGACCTTGTTTCTGGTGTAAAATACTGCCTTATGTTTGTTTTCTCTGTGCCATCTTTGTTTCTTGTTTTTTAAATTCACACTGACAAACATAAGGCCTATGGACTTGGACATGCTAGTGAATATTAGCATTAAGCAAGAACAAAAGGCAAACACTAAAGGGTAGGAGGGTTCACTATCTACTGAAATTCATGACAGAGGTCTCTGCCATCTTACAAGGAAAGAACCACCTATTACTAATCTCCAGAATATCATTTACATACACTTTCCATGTGGAGTTACTTAAAAATCTCAAAGTAGAGCCATATGTCAAACACTGGTCTGTAATCAACATAGTTATGTTATCAATCATTTTCACAAGCCTTCCTCAACATACATAAACTTTCTAGTTTTGCTATTATCTCTCTTTATCTCTTTAGCAGGAAAAGACTTTCATCATACAGAATCCTCTAACATCAAAGTATATCTCTTACATTTATACCCTTCTTAACATTTTTTTCTCTCCCATTTACTATAACTTCTACAACATACTTGGCCATAGCCACTTGAATTTTAAAGTGCCTCATTTTTTTCCTCAGATAGTAAAGTTGACCAACTTTCAACAGATGTAAGTAACCTTGAATCAGTGCTTTTATTTAAAACAACAGAGTAAAGAGCAAGTTAACCCTGCAAATTCAAAACGCTGAAAAGTACAAAAAATGTTTTATGCACATCAACTCAAACTGAAAGCCAAAAGTATGTTTACCAATTAGTTAAAATGTGTACTTTGATTTCTCTTGTAAAATGTCTGTATGCTCAACAGGACTTTGACCATTCACCCCAGACTGGAGCTGCTCCAGTTTTTAGATGCCTGCAAGCTGCACCACGCTGGTGACATCAAGCAAGGGCTGGTCTTGTGGCTTCTGAACCTGGAAGGAGAGCTTGGACTCTGTCTTATTCCCTTGCTCACTCTGAAATGAAAAGACAACCCCTGTGTTTCCCTACCAATCTTGGAATGTATGGCTGGGTCTAAGTCTCTTGGTCTTGTTTGTTTGTTATGGCCTTGCCACCAGGCCAGCCACCTCCTCAGGTGTCTCTCTCTCTCTCTTCAAGGAGCCAAGAATGTTGCAGAACTGATACCGATCTGAAAGGAAGATACTCACTATGGAGTAGGAAGGCAACTATTTATTACACTAGTGGGCTGACAAGGATCATTCCCAAAGCATCAGCCCCAAACTGCAGCCAGGCTAGGGTTTATATAGGGTTTTTAAGCAGAAAGTACAAAGGAGAGAGCATGGGAGTATAAGACAAAAGCATTAGTCATCAGTTACTAAGCAAGTTATTTGTGGAACAGGTTGCTGGAGATAGGATGTGTTTTTAAACCTAGGAGTACAGACATCTGGGCACAAGCCAGCCTTATCTGACTCACTGGATGTGTTTACAGACTTGAGAAGTACTGTGCAGCTGGGTGAAGTCAACCTTATCTTGGTTTTTATATTTTTTGTACAGAATGAGTATATCTTATGGCCTTGTTGCATTAGTCAGGCAAGGGTAAAGTTTTAAATTCTCATTATATTAGGAGTTCAAGGGAGCATTCAAGACACATAATCTCCTTTCTACTGTCCTTTGCTGAACCCAGAAAAACTTGCCTAATTAAAGGAACTCTGTTCATCTTTTTTGAGGCTGAATGAACTTTTACTTGTTAGGCAACCTTAAGTCTGAGCCCTTAATTTCTCAATCCCACTGTCCCAGATAAGTATCTTGATGAAGCATCTTCATCCACAATGTGAACTAAGCCAGATAAGGAAAGCAGGTTTTAGAAAGGTCAGATAATACTGATCCTCATGAATACTGGGATATAGGACATCATGACTAAATAGGGATGAGTATCATTAGGTCTTCCTATAATTCACATATAATGACTATACAAACATGAAAGTGGTTTTTCATGTCAGTAAGTACATAAATTTCATTTGATTACTATATCAAAATCTGTTTCAATGAACTGGCTTTGCAGTTTGTTGATGAGATAATGGTCATCTCACAAATTAGTGACACTGGAGGCAGCAATGATATGGAACTCTGAATCAAATTTCACTGCTCACCATCCTCTAGCCAAAGAGCACCTATTGATGGCCTCTGCTATATTCATTTCTGAGGCAAACAGGATTCTTAAGAGATTTCTCCAAGATTATTTATCAAAAAGGAAGCTAGGAAATATGATAAAGAAATCTTGCAGATGTAATTAAGATTATGGATCTTAAAAGAGATTACTCTGGATTATCTGGGATGTGCCCAGTCTAATCATTCACACCTTCAAAGCAGCTCTGTTGAAATCAGGCAGATTCAGCAGCAGCAGATAGTGAAGAAAGATGGGATGGGAAGGAAAGAAGGTCAGAGAGACATGAAGAGAGATAAGCACCTGACCATTGCTGTGGGTTTGCAGATGGAAAAAGGGAACCTGGAGACAGGGAATGTGAGCCCCTGAGAGCTGCATAACAATACCCTTATTGACAGAAAATGAGGGTCTTCTGCAGCTGAAGGGAAGAATGTGTAATGGACAGAATTCTTTCAGAGGAATGCAGCCTTGCTTGCTCTTGATTTCAGTCCTGTGTGACCTAAAAACTAAGACTACCAGACTTCCAACCTATAACTAGAACAAAATAAATGTACACTGTTTTAAGATTTTGTGATAGTAGTAATTTTTTACCATAGCACCAGGTAACTAGTAGGATTCCCTAACTACTACAAAGGTCCTAATCACCAACTTTCCAAATCCTATGCCTGATTGTGCTTTCCTATGCAAACAGTCTTTGACTTACTTATTCATCTTTTCACTCTGTTTTACTAGAATGTAGAAATGGATTTTAAAATCTGTATTTGTTTCAAAGTAGAAATCCATACTTATTACTTTATAAACTTCATTTTGAGTTGAGTGTGTGAAGTGTTTCTGTCATTTCCATGCTGTTAAAACATAAGAAACTCATTGTGTAAGAGAAATGTTTGTAAATTTAATATAAAACAATAATCTTTATGAGGCAAACATTTTGAAACCCTATTAATGGAGTTAACTCACAGATTAAACTTCACTTTTTATGGTAAAGAAATTCAGTTTTAGAAGTAACCCAGGATTTGAATATTGAAAAATTCAAATATCTTATAAAAATTTCAAGAAGGTATGCAATATCATTTTATAAGTTCTTGCAGTGAAAACTCAGTAAATTTAGTCAGAAATACAAATCTTAGTCATAGTACACTCTAAGAAATATTTGGTTTACTTCCTTCAGTCATTGGGAACCATTTTTAACCAGCATGATAACAGAATAATACTGCTTTAATTCAACTGTAATTCCTAAGTGCAGTTTGAAAGAGCTACTGCTACTCCAACAGTAACACATTTTTTTATTGTTGCTGCTGGGCAGTGAACACAGAGCTTCATGCATGCTAACCACATCCCATACCATTGAGCTACCTCTAGCTCTGCAGTAAAACTATTTAATTCATGGTTACATTGACTGCCTTTGCAAGAAGCAAGCAGGAAAGTCCGAGCAGACGTGAGGAAAAAGATTAGGAAGGCAGATGGGGTGCTGTGGAACGGGATGTGGCTTGAACTCCCAGTGTGGTTTATCTTTGTGGTCAAATCGATACTCCGGATAGGGAAATGTCTTGGGCTCTGATCCACCCTCTTTGTGCTGACACCATGTTTATACTAGATGCATATGGCCTAGTAAGGGGCACAGCTCTGAGTTGCAGCATTCCATTGGCATATATTGTATGTCAAGTCTTATTTTCTTAAACAGTGAAAAAGCAAGTTGATTCCAAAAAAGGTCAAACCAGTCAATCAGCTTTCAGTGGATCAAGACTAAATCTGGATTCTACTTTTTGTTCTGTCAATGATCCTGGACAGAGAAAATGAACTGAGAGGTTTTAAGGACTTCAATTTACATTTCCCTTGTACCATAAAATGACAAAGTATTTGAAGGGAAGGATTTATTTATTTCTTTACTTATTTTTATTTTATAGATAAAAAAACAATGAAACAAAATTTCAAAATAAGATTATAGGAGAGTAACAATAGTTAATACATTGCATATTGTTATCTTCAAAGTAGTTCCTCAGAGTATAAGACATAGGCATGAGAAATTAGTCAAACTGTATCAGCACAAACCTTTCTTTTCAATGAACCAAAAGAAATTAGTAGTATAACTATCTTAACTGTTGTGTGTGTGTGTGTGTGTGTGTTTCTTTTTCCCTTGAAGACAGGGATTTCCGTGTAAGATAAACCTGGCTTCCAGTCCTAGCTCTATCTTTTAGTAACTGAGTGACTTCATATTATATGACCTCTCCAAATTTTAGTTTCTCTACTGTTAACAATCATATGTTGTGATCATATGTTTCTCATAACGAAGGTATAATAATTAACATTTTTCACACAGTGCCTTGCACATATTAAGCATTCACAAATATCAACTCCTATTATTCTTGCAACTATTAAACAATACTAGCAGATGGTTTTGTATAACACACGCAACATTTATAATTTTACATTGACCTACAGATTTCTCAGACCTTTCTAATTTCACATTTATCTACAGATTTAAATCGCCATTTACATCAAATTACTACCACCATTGTTTCATGTAAGCTATTTTTAAAAAGGTAAATCTCATCTACACACATTCCACCTCCACAGCTTTACATTCCTGACATGTCCTAGCCTGTAAAATTGCCTCTCACTTGTGAATTCAAATAGCACTGCTTAAAAAAAAAAAGGAAAGGAAAGAAACAGACAGTGATGCTGTGAGAAGAAAGCCATTAGTACAGGGCAAAGCTGACACCCAAGGGCAAACCAGCCACATTTGTCTTTGTCATCACTACTTGGTCCTGTTTTTAATTCTTAGAGACCATTTCTGTATATCTGGTTTATTAACTGGGTTTCCGTCACCTATAAAGTCTATCACTGTCAATCTGGAGTCAGAGCTGAGCCCTGTAATCTTGATGCTTATATTAGGAGGAAGCTTCCTAAAAATCAACAGCAACCCAACCAGGAAGACTGAAAGGTGTCTCTTCAAGAAACAGGCTAACATTTACTTTCAGAACACCAAGTGTTATGCATTCTGAGGGAGTCAGTCAAGAAGTATTTTGGGTAAGCTAAATGGTCAAGCTAAAGGAAATATACAAAAGTTGGGTTACAATATCTGTATTTGTCAGTAATAGAACATCTTACCCATATTTTGGCAGAGTGATGCACTACATAAAAAGCAAAATTTTTTTCTCTGTCCCCCGTTCTATGATATAAATCAAGACATAAGTGTGGATTGTGGTTACATGAGTCTTTGAGTCACAGTACATTGGCTTTGACTCACTCTTTTTGCCCTTATATAGTCATTTAAACTGCTTTGAGTCTTAAATTTGAATATCTCTAAAATAATGTTTAGTATATATAAAAATATGTGTACTTAGAGTAGTAATGAATTAAATGAGATATCACATGGGAAATCATCTACTGCTAGTATGTGCCTCATAAATTTTCATGTCTTACTTTATTTCCTACCCTGACCTCTACCAAATCTTGACTATTTATCAATTAATTATATTGGCCAAAGGTTACATAAATCTTTACTTTTTCCCACTTTCTGCATCCTTCTTTCTTTCTTTTTTTTTAATTTCCACAGCTGCTGGGCTCTTTGTTTATGGTCACCCCTGACCAAAAGGGAAATCAAAGTGGGGATTTACCATATGAAACAAAATTGTTAATATTGGGTTTAAACAAAAATTTTAATTACATTTCTCTAGATTTCCTGGAATCATATAAAAAACTCATCCATGTCTGTATTAGCAATATGCATATAAGGGCAGGTATTGTTTTTCCCAGACTCATTAGATTAAAAATAGGAGAAAGTTTGATAGTATTTCAACAGTAGGATCATTTTGGGTTTACTGCTGTAATGTTTCAGTATAATCATTATTTTTAAGAAATATTTCATGAAACTTGAATTTCTTTAACTTTTTCTAAAACATTACAATAGCAAATTTTTCCTTCTATTCTCATGGCCTTGATAGTTACTCAAATAATATTTTATTTCATGGGAGGGAATGAAATGGCTTTTGTCCAAGAGAGATATTATTCTAGCTAATTATTAGCTTTCAAAATCCAATTTAATACTAAACACATGAACAGACAGATACTGCCAGTGCTACGGGTCACTGCCTTTGTAAAAGACAATCTCCTACTAGCCAGGTATGAAATTATGTTAAGAGCCAAATGAGCTACACCATGTGTGCCCTGAGCTTATGCTCAGAACTCAGCGCAGAATGAGGTCTGCAGAGGTTGCCTGGAGTAAATCTCGGTCTAGGACTTTAGAGAGTGAAGTTCATTTACTTTGCAAAGGGTATTTACTAAAAGCACTTATGGAAAAAATATTATAAAGGATACTCTGAGAGACTCAAAAGAAATAGAAGACCCCTGGCTCTCAGGAAGTCATTCAGAAATATGAATCAAGGGGAGAACAGATTTACAGAGCAACAGAGCAACATGCCCAGGCTAAAGCAGTCCCTCTGCATTTCGAAGATTAGAGGGCTCCAGGGAAAAAGACAGGAACAGAAAATGAAGGAGTCCATCAGGTAAGTCTTGAAGGTTTGCATTACAATGCTCTATTTCAGAGGTAGTAGAGGTCATATGCTGTATATAAATGCTTGAATCAGAAACTTGTGACTTATGAGCAGAAGAAAGAAAGTAACTAGCTGCTGTAGAGTGCTGTAAAAGGTCTATCTGAGTTGAATGTGCAAGTAGGTTTCTTCAAAGTATTTATGGAAATTTTCTATATTGTGAGGTTGGTTATCCAGTCACACATATTTATCAAAGCATCCTTAAAATATAAGTATAAATGGACACTATTTTGTAAGTTAAAGTAATATCTTGATAAAGAGACTTTTTAATAGGTAAACAATTTTTCTAAAAGCTAAAGAACTAGTCAGACAAGCTGGTGCTTGCCTCTAGTACCAGAACTATGAGAGGCTGAAGCAGGAGAATTGCAAGTACAAGTCCAGCCTAGGCAAGTTGAGACCATCTCAAAATGATATCTCTTTTTTTAAAAAAGTGTTTTTGCAACAGGGTCTCATTATGTAATGAAAACTGGCCTTGAACTCACTACAAGCCTAGACTGACTTCAAACCTATGGTGATCCTCCTGCTTCAGCCTCCTGAGTGCTGGGATTACAGACATATGCCACCACACCCAACTTCACAATTAAAACTTTTAAAAGGACTAGAGATGTAGCTCAGTATGAAAGCTCTGTGTTCCATCTTCAGTACAAAAAAAAAAAAATTAAAGAAGCTACATTAACACAAAATGAATTTCTTCAAGGTTTTCCTTTTTTTAGCTGTTGTGTTTAAAATCTGATAGAAAGTTACTAGACAATGTCTTTAGAAATAAAAATACTTATAAAAATCACACCTTTGAAGTTAGATGCAATTTGATTTAACTATGTATTTTTTATGACCTACAGTCTGCTGAGTTTAGAATAGAGCATTTTTTAGTCTCACTTTCAGATTAAACAAGGATGTTTTCATGCACATTCCCTTGGATCATGTTTAAATCTTAAGCCTTTATTTGTGGGCTAATAAAAAATTTACAGAATCCAAACAAGTGTATTGCCTTTTCAGATACATATCATCATGAGGTTGAGTTCAGTTTGTGGCCCTTTGACCTCAAAGACTGAGTCCATCAGGCCCATCCCTTATTTTTCTACTGTAAATTTGTACTTTAGCTTAATAGTAGCTGACTGTGTGTTTCACTATGTTTCTATGAGGGATACAGGACGCAATCTCTGCATTTATCCACTTGGCATAATGAATGGCAAGGCGTCTGCATGGACTCAAAAGTGGCAAAATGAGATTTTTACCCACCCTATGCTCCCTGTAACTTTGCATTACATGTGTTTACCCAAGTATCACAGAAGGTCCAATAGATCTATATCACCACTCTAAGATTTGTGTTTTTTTTTTAAAGTTTTCTTTTGATTTTTCTGGTAGAGGTAGCCCAATTCAGTGCAATGGCACGTGAAAAACCAGATTTGCAAGTTTTGGAGGAGATCAAAAGTGAATCATTAGATTATGGATGATGAAGAGGATCCATTATGGTAAAATACATGCTTTCATAACAGAAGATTTGTGTTGGTATATGATTATGATGATGTCTTTGACATTGCCCACGTGAGCCAAAGTTCCTATGAACTGGAACAAGAAGCAGAGCAAAAATTGACTGATACAGATACAGGAAATGCACATCTCTTTGATTCAGATGATGAAGAAAACAGCCATACAAATACATATCTGACCAGCTGAAATGTTGCAAAAATGACTATGTAACCAAATGAAACAACCCAACCTTAGAATTAGTCCAAAAATATAGTAATGGTATTGGCAGAGGTGAACGATGTTAGACAGAATTCCAGCACTACCATTCCATGTTGGAAATTGTAACAAATGAAATGCTACAAGATGCTATGAAATACAGAGGCTGAAATCCAAATATAACATTCTGTATGCAACAAAAGCCATATTCAAAAGTGTGGTTATTATGACACTTCACTAGCTGAACTAAAAGTATTGATAGGTCTGCTGTACTTCGCAGTGATTTCTCATGGTGATTCCAGGAATATAAAAGACTTATTGAAAAGTGATGGGTCAAAATATGGCATACAATTTTATGCCCTTGTAGATGCAAAGACTTATTATAAATGTTTTCAATTTATACATTTATTCTGGAACTCAGTCATCAGGTCCTTATTTGTACAGTAATAATCCAATTGATGTTGTCAGCAGACTTATTGCTCCATCTCCCAAACTAATCAGAATGTAACATTCTATAATCAGTTTCCCAGTTCCCAAGTGATAAAACACTTTGCTACCAGAGCACAAGCTGACCAGAGCTGGAAATGTACACAGGAACAAAGCAGAAATTCCCAATGAAATGTTGAAATTACAAAACAGAGCATTGCATAGTACAATCTTTGGATTTCAGAAAGATATAATATTGATCTCATATATGGCAAAGAAAAACAAACTGGTACTGCTGATATCAACATCGCATCATGATGGAAATACTGACAGGGAAACATGAACAAAACAGAAGCTTGAGTTGGAAACTTTCAACAACAAAACCAACAGTGGAGTAGTTGTTGTTGATGAGTTATGCAGCAACTATGATGTCACTTTAAACACAAAGAATTGGACAATGGTTTTGTTTTACTCAATCCTAAACATGTGTGGCATAAATAGTTTGATACTTTACAAAGAAAATAACAAGTGCAAAATATGAAGAAACTTTTTTAGAAGATTGGAACTGACGCTCCTGAGAGAATTTACAGCAGAGGAAATGCAAAATAGTTCTCCCCAGGGAACTATGAAAAAAGAAAAGACAGAAAGACAAGGAAGGAAGCAAGGAAGGCAGGAAGGAAGGGAGAAAAAAAAGAAAGAAAGAAAGAAAGAAAGAAAGAAAGAAAGAAAGAAAGAGAGAGAGAGAGAGAGAGAGAGAGAGAGAGAGAGAAAGAAAGAAAGAAAGAAAGAAAGAAAGAAAGAAAGAAAGAAAGAAAGAAAGAGAGAGATTATAGAGCACACTAGTGACCTGACAGGTGAACAAGCAGGTGCAGCATCACAAAGACCTACTATGACAATAGGAATACAGAAATGACGCTAACTGCTCCCTACAAGAAAGTACAGGAAAATAAAATATACATGCTATCGGCGTAAGCAAAGAGTTATGTATGGCACATATAGTTGTCATGTCTGAAAACTGTCTTGAGTGTGGATGTTGCAGCAAAGCTTATTTTTATGGTAGAGTTCTTTTAGTATTTTCATTGTAGTTCATATAGGAATTTATTTCTGATGTTATTTTTTAGGCTTTGTAAGCAAGTACACAGCTAATATGAAAATGTTGATGTTTATTCCAAAGATGCAATACATGTTAAGAATTTAATACTTTTTTCATTGATACTTTATGTTCCTGTTAACTACACACTGTGTAATGTAATAAGAATCTCCTCACAAAACAGTAAGATCACTGAGATGTCAAGTATGTCCCACAAAAAGACCAAAAAAGCAAAACACATGTGCTGTCAGTGTAAGTGATATGTGTGTATGGAACATGCTATTGTCATGTGTACACACTGCCTTAGATGTAATAATTGAAGTAAAGATGTTTTTGCAAAATTCTATTGATATTTTCATTATAGTTCATGTAAGAATTTATGTTGTTCATTTTTAGATTTAGTACACCAAAAATCAGTCAGTGTTGAAAATTTTGATGCTTTTTTATAAACAATAAATATTAAAAATTCAAGGCCTTATTTCTGATTTTTTGTTAAGTACTCATTATTTAATTTAATAAAACTCATAAAATTAAAATTAATAATTCATCAATAGAAATATTCTAAAGAACAAATCCATGACAGACCCATGTTTATGCACCTTGGTAACGAAGTTAGTCTTATGCTCCAATTAAAAAGTAAAGCAAGATAGAGCACATTAGGCTAGAGTGGGCCAACATTCCCAGTGTGCCAATGACAAGAAAAAAAATTTTAAAGATCATATCTCAGAATCAGAGATCTCTGGAGATAATAATGATTACATAAATTCAAAAATCCACATTCAGTCAGGCACAGTGGTGCACACCTGTAATCCTAGCTCTCTGAGGGGTCGAAGTTGCAGAAAGATTGCAAGTTCAAGCCCAACCTTGGCAATTTAGTGAGACCCTCCCTTAAAATAAAAATTTTAAAACAGCTTAGGATGTAGCTCAGTATAAATTCAATCCCTAGTACCAGAATTAAAAATAAAAGATCCAGTGTGGTAATTACTTCACAGGTGAGATGCTAGAATGATCTGCCTCCTTCCCTTGGGGTCTTTGGAAAGAAATAAATTAGCTGAGAGGACAATGAATGATTGATCCTAGAGTAAGACTGACAAGCCCCTTGATGTTCAGACACATCTGGAATATTGATTTAGACCTTAGAGATCCAGGTCTAAATTTGATTTTTGCCACTAATCATTTTTTGTATTCTGGCATAACTTGGGAGACTGGAGTTTCGCAAATAATGGGCTAGAAAAGCAAAACATATTAGTTTTGCATCACAGGGACATGATACCTGACACCCATAACTTAAAAAGGAGGTTTAATTTGGTTCATATCTTCAGAAAATTCAGTGCATGACCAGTCAGCTCCAAGGCAGAAACATAGTAGAAGGAGATAGTGGAGCACTACTGTTTAATTCATGGTGGCAGGGAAGCAGAAGGTGAACAGCACTAGAGGAAAAGAAACCAGGGACCAAATAAATACTCAAGGTCACTTTTATATGACCCACATTCAGACACACTTGGTAGTATGCTTTATTAACTGCCTAGGCAGCTCTTGAGCCAATCAAGTTGACAATTTAGTTGAATCTGTATAGTAGATATAAAAGTATAATCTGTATAATAGATATATGTTAATTATTCTACTCCCTATATTTATGTACACATATATACAGTTTCATAATAAAGTTTTTAAAATAGTATCATTCACATTCCAGTATGAACAGATTTCAACACAGAGAGAGTAGAAAGGTAGTAGATGCAAAGTCATAAGAAGAGGGTTCAAAGTCAAAGATTAGTACCTTATGAAAAGTGTGATTCTCCACAGGAATCTCACACTCTTTATCTGCACCAAAGAGATAAATAATGCTTGATGTGTCTTAAATTGTGGGCTACTGTAATTTTCAAAGGAGGGAGACAATATTCCAAGGATAGACTGAAACAAAAGCTTTGCAGAACTACAATCACTGCAATGATCAAAGAAGAACCTCCCTGAGCTTCCCTTTCTTAGCTATGCTCCCACTTACTAGTGTTTCATCTCATCTATGGGACAAGTGGTCAGGATCCTTGGTTTCTTTGTGTAAACCAGAAAGGAACTGTCTCCAGGTTGATGTATATATAAAAGGTAGATGCACACAGCTCTAGAATGCACCAGCTGGCAGCCCCAGGGTCTCTGATAAAGAGAGGGCAGTATGTAGTAGGTAAGCACAGCTGGGTCTTTGCTCACATCCTCTGCTGTGGTCAGTCTAACAATTCCCTCTCTCCTCTGTGGTTCTAGATCTCAACATGTTGTATGGGCATGATGTGTAAACAGGGAAAAGAAAAGAATAGGGAGCTCATTGGATCTTGTGGCTAATCCTGGTTAGGAGTTAAAACTTTACTAAACACATTCCCCCCATCTGCACCCCAGGAAATAGGTCATGGATGGGGATAGAGATAGAGAAAAAACAAATTTTAAAAAATGTCAATAGGACTTGCACCAAGAGATCATAGAGAGAAAGACCTGACAGATCATGGTGAGAACCATGTACACAAAACCAAGCTGAGATAATTGTACCTCTCCACCTCCAATGCAATACTTTGGAGAAAGTGCTCATACAAATATTTACTCACACATACTCACTAATACATACATATATAGGAATTTTCCAAAAATGTATACATCAGGAAAAGGAAAACATATAAATATTAGTACTATATTCACTGAGATATCATGAAATGAATACAAGGTACCCTTGTCTTCCATAATTACAAACATTACTCAGAGTGGTGGCTATTGGCTTCCAGACATTTATTAGTATGGTGAACTGCTAAAGTGTGTGTACAGTTTTTGGTAGATTTTATCTAAACACATTTATTCAGTTTAGGGCCACTCTATCATCCATTCTAGTCATTAGATTCATCCTGCAATCATAGACTACAATAGACATCCAATAGACACCCCCTTACTAACTCTAAACTAACCATGAATAATGCACCCCTTGCCAACTCATTGCCCACCCCAAAGATAAGGCCCTAAAAAGTAGGTCAAGAACATGTAGACAAACAGACAGAAAGATGCTCCACATAGACCACCGGAAGAGGTGACACAGACGGAGGTGCCTAGAAGCCAACTGAATTGTAGCAAGTTCTAGCTGGGTGTGAGAGTGTTTCACCCCCTTATAAAAACAGCAAGGAACAAAGAGTCCACATTCCCTCCGTCTTTCTGGTTCTTATCGGAGTACCTATCTATATTCAGAGTAGCTATCTATATATAAAGTTTTCCTGCTCTCTAGCTCATTGGTGTGCTTGTGGGCCAGATATGCATTCTGCAGCTGAAGGATGGACTCCTGGCTTTGTCTCAGGTATTGATGGCGTGGCACCCTTTTTTCCTCACCTGAGGGAGTGGAGCTCCAAGGCCTGTGATGTTCTGATGGAGACTGTCGTTAACTTGGTGTAGGTTCTTGAAAAGGAAAGTGGTTCAAGAACCACTTCCTTGTGGAGTCTGGGAAGATGGCGGAACAGTAAGCAGCAAAGTAAACAGCCTCTCTGAGAGAAACAGCCCAGATGCTGGAATATAGCATTCTGGAGAAGACAAGAAGGAAATAAGTGGGTCCTCTCAACCCAGGAAGAAACTAAAGTGAGAATTGAAGCCCACAGAGAGAAAAAGAAAGAAAGAGAGAGAGATAAAGGGAGAAAGAAGAAAGAAGGAAGACTTAAGAGAGAAAGAAAAAGAAAGAGAAAGAAAAAGAAAAGAAAGAAAAAGAAAGAAGAAAGAAAGAAAGAAAGAAAGAAAGAAAGAAAGAAAGAAAGAAAGAAGAAAGAAGGAAGGAAGGAAGGAAGGAAGGAAGGAAGAAAGAAAGAAAAAAGAAGGAAGAAAGGAAGGAAGGAAGGAAGGAAGGAAGAAAGAAAGAAAGAAAGAAAGAAAGAAAGAAAGAAAGAAAGAAAGAAAGAAAGAAGGAAAGAAAGAAAGAAAGAAGAAGAAAAGCTTAAACAGAAGGTGGTAGCCAGCGGCACTTTAACTGCAGCTGGTCCCAATGTGCGAGAAGCGCCACTGGAATCCGGAGACACATGGTCACAGTGAAGCTGGTGGCTGGCAAGCCTGAAGGCCTCGGCGGGCAGATGCGGTGGTGGAGGGGGCCTGCCCCACCCCTGCTTACACTTCAGTAGTCACTAACAGACTGAGAAACGCAGCAAACAGCAGAAATACCTAGCCAACACACTTCAGAGTAATTATAACCAATACAGGAAGTGCTGGGGATCCTACTACCCACTTGTCCAGAAGAAACCAGGAACATGACAAGAGGAAGAAGCAAAAGGCAGTCTCCGGCCTCCAACCCAAGCAGTTCTGGTCTAAGAGATGTAAACACAGAAGAGATTGGGAGTTGCACATCTGCAGTTTCTGAAGTAACAGCAACTGAAATAAAGAAACAACTTCATGAAGCTATAAAAGAGCTTAGAACAGAAATACTGTTACAGGGAAAGGAAGATACAAGAAATATAAAAAAAGAATTGCTAAGCACCTCTAAAGAAGACACAGATGGAGGAATAGAGGAGCATAGAAAAAGTAGGGAAACCTTCAGTGAAGAATATAAAAAAGATTTAGGATACAAAAAAGTTTTCCTTTCCTCAAACTTTGTACCTTCAATGTTTTACTGATACTGAAGTTCAGAAATCCCAGTAAGGTGATTTCTGCATTGAAGCCATGGTACTTTTACACTAGACGTGACATCTTTGGTTCCCTGACTGGTAATCATCAACATGACAGTCTTTTCCTTCTAACAAGGGGAAGTAGCCTATCTGGGTGAAAAAGTTTAAATAAAGTAGACAAGAGGAAGAGGAGAAAGAGGAACAAAAGAAAGGATAGCAGGGTTTGGCAGTAAGTGCCTTTCTTCCTGGAGCATCTAAAAAGATACCCCAGTGGCTGAAAGACTTAAGGATTCCTTTAGAGCCCTGTCAAGCAGATGAGATGGAGTACCAGTAAGGCGGACCATAGCTGAGAAAAGGCAAAGATGAAATATCAGTCATGCAGCTACTACTTCAGTCTTCAGGGAGTGAAGCCCTGGCCCAAGTATTCATTCTCCTCCACACAGAGCTGCCTTGCACTCAGAATACAAACAAACCATATGAGCTACCAGACCTGAACTAGAAGCAAGAGATGCAGTCCTGGATAGGTTTCTGTTTCCCATTCGAAACGAACTTGCTCCAAATTCCTAGACAGAGGTCCATTATCTCAACATTATAAACCTTATTTCTAATTAAGATGATCTATGCCTCTTTCAGAATTATGCATTCCAATTAGCAGGGAATAAGGCTACTCCTATTGTGCATTGACATGTAAAGGTTATCCTGGAAAAAGTAAAAAGTTACTTCAATTACATGAAAGTATTAGTCTTCCGTCAGACTCATTCTGAAATATGGGCTCTTCATAATCCACTTAATGTGTGTATCTTCATTAAATATATTTGTTTGTGAAAAATAACTGTACTCTTCACCATTTTAACAAAATGCCCCTCAGTGTTATTAAAAAGCAGAGTGTCTGTTCATCAGTTATGAGTTCTACAATTTCTCACATCCAGTGTGCATATTATTTGCATCTAAAAAATTCACTTGACCTTATTATGGAACATAATTTTACCCAAGGGATGTACACAGAATCTGACATCAGATTTTCTTTGGCATTTTCCCCATCGTGTAATTACTCTACTTATTTTTAATGCGGTGTGTTCTATAGAAAGCTGACCCCATTACACAAAAATATTAGCTCTCTTCTAGAAAAATCAAATAAAAACTCATAAATGGGTGTCAAATGTCAAAATTACAAGAAATTTAGTTAAGAGTCTTAATTGGCCTTATTTGCAATTCTAGGGACACTTCTTTCAAGAACAGGGCACATGGAGGCCATGTAGAGCTAGATTTGAATCCCAGCTCTGTCCCACCCTACCTAGTGACTTCACTTTTCTTCATTTCAAAGTAGGTTAATGAGAAAATCAAGTAAATAATGAATGCCAAATTATGTCACAGAATAGGTGCTCAATAAACACCAATACCACTTTATTCAATCTTCAGCCTTTAATTATATCTTAATGTTCATCTAGTTATCTGGAAATAGGGCTCAAAAACATTTTCTCTGCAAAAATGGGGATATTCTTCCTAGAAGTAGAGTTGAATCAGTAACTTCACACCTCTGGACAAAATTTCTGAAGGCCCACTTGGCTCTTACGCTTCCATGCTGCTTGGGTGTACCTGATACTTTCCCCCTTCCACAAAAGCTCAAGAAATGCTGTCCTTTGCTGTTCAGTGTCACAATCTCCAGGAAGCCTTAGAGTGTCCAGACAGAGATCAATTAAATCAGCTTTTGTTTAGAGCTGAGTGTGGTTGTGCATGCTTGAAATACCAGCACTTGGGAGGCTGGGACAGGAAGATTTTGAATCTGAGCCCACACTACACAACTTAGCAATTTAGAGAGGCTCTGTCTCAAAATAAACAATACATTTTAAAAGGCCTGGGAGTGTAACTCAGCACAGAGGACCTAGGTGCAATTTCCAGTACCACCAAAAAAATAAAAATACTAAAAGTAAAATTCTTAGTTGGTAGTGACTGGCTAAGCCACACACAGAAATTTCTGTTTTAAGGCATGTTAGTACAAATGAAGAACAAATTGGCAGAATTTCAAGCAGCAAATACCTCAATACAAAATACTCTTGCATAGGAAAAGCAATCCAGAGCAAGGACAGATTTAGAATCAGGACCTCCCACACTATTGCATTTAGGCAGTCTGAGGAGATCTTATTGACCCAATGGACAAAGTCCTCACCCCTCTCTGTGGCTTCCTCTGTAGAAAGAAGGTTTTTGTTAGCTAAAAGTCCTTTTATCAGAGACCTTTTTACCTATACGGTCATATGCAATATAACATTTCAGTGGATGATGGGCCATGTATCCAAAGGTAAGATTATAATAGCTTAAAATTTCCAATGACCTTGTGATGTGATTGCCACTGTAACATCACAGTACA
Organism: Hydrochoerus hydrochaeris; assembly: GCA_004027455.1. NCBI lineage: Eukaryota > Metazoa > Chordata > Mammalia > Rodentia > Hydrochaeridae > Hydrochoerus > Hydrochoerus hydrochaeris. Next base: position 38,687 of record PVLA01009196.1, read on the forward strand.
ACACTTGACATTTTCTTGTGCTGCTGCTGACAGCAAACCTACTGCTCCACCAGCCATACAAAAATATAGCACATACAACTATGTACAAGGCAAACTTTGCTGAACACTTTTGTCTGTGAACTGAATTGTTTGCCAATAGAAGCACTCATGAACCAAGGTATTACTGTACTTGAAAATTTACTAAACTATACTGTCTATTATTATTTTATACTACACTACTTCTAACTTTAAAAAAGGTTCACTATAAAGCTATATGCTATATAAACAAGAGATGTATGAACTCATCTCTTGTTTACCATGTCTCCTGGTAAAAGTCCACATGGAGTGACTGACCCAGGACATCTACATCTGGTAAGTGCGCTCTGATGTTTGCACAAGGACAAAACTGCCCCAGGATGCATTAATGTGTGTCTGTACCATCATTCTGACTCTGAGAAGCATCAGAAGTACCAAACACAAGTGTCATCTTACAGAAAAATTTAAATAACTTTAATTTGTTTCTTCTGTCATATATGTGTACAGTGGTACTTTGGTTCACCAACTTAATTCATTCCATGATTCTGGGGAAGATGGTTCATGGTTTATAGTTATGTAGGAAAAGATGGTCACAGTTGTGCTCCTTTCCTGATGTTTTTGTGAATGGAAGCAAAATTTTGCAAAACTTTTCTGTTTGTGAACTGAATTGTTCATGAACAGGAGTATTCATGAACCAAGGTATTACTGTATATGTAAAAAAATATTATATATATAAATATATGTATATATATATTTCAAGTACCCTTCCACTGAGCTACATCACCATCTCCCTCTTTTTTCTTTCTTAAAGTTGGAATGTGTGATTTTTCTTCAGGTAAAAAAATATTGAATTATAGAAGCAATTTAACTATAAGAGCTGAGAATTATTCACAGTTCGGTTATGGATGTTCAGAGAAGGAGAATAGGACAGATTTGGAATGATAAAATTCAAAATCAACCCCTGGGTCTTACTTTTTGTGATTTTGTTCAACTTGTCTTACTTCAGATATTTTATCAGTGACAACAATGAGGCAGGAAGCCAGTCAGCTGTACAGATCCGTAATGCCATTCTCTAAGAGTGTTATCATTGTGCAACACTGGTGGAGAGATTAATGAGAATAGGAAACATGTAGAGAAAGGGAGACATCAAATGACCTAGATAACCTATGAAGTGAATGATTTCTGAATAATTACTTACAATTTTGCCCTAAAATAAAATGCCATGCAGGAGATTGTATTTTCACATCAATTCTGTGGGAGTACTTATTACCATTTATAAGTACATCACTTCCATTTGTTTTTCTTATCTGAAATTTTTTCTCCTTTATTTCTTGTAGCTCAGCACAGGAAATAGAGTGATAGAAATGTTTCCCCAAAAAGTACCATAAGACATTTATTCTGATTCATCCTGGCCTTTCCATGAAGTTATCAAGGGAATTAGAACATGTTCTTACAGTCCAGCATTTCTTCTTGAAATACTCACTCCCAGTAACTAAATCTTAAATCCTCTGGAGCACAGTGAGATTTTTTCCCCAAAACTGTTTCACACCCTGCCTCAATCATGGCCTCACTGATGCTCTCTGGGCAAAGCATGTTGGATGAATAAGAACTACCAGCATCACCTGGACAGCTAGAAATGCTGCTACCAGCCCTTCAATGGTTTGAACAGCAGCATGGCCTCCCAGAGAGCTTGCTGTCCCAGCATTGTGAATTACCATAGCTAGCTCTCCTTCACACTCCAGCTAAGCCCAATGAGCAGAATCCAAATCCTCACCCTGGGGAGGGTGGAGACCAAAAGTGGCCAGAATCCTCTCACACTGAGCAAACAGAGCAACCCCCTTGTCTGCTGCCTCCCATTTCTGCCAGCTGCTATTAGCATCCTAACAATTAGGTCAGAGCCTACAGTTACTCTCACTTTTATCAAACTCATTTTTTCCTCAGATACCTCCACTCGTTTTTTCTTTCTATTTCCTTTCTTTTGTTTGTTTGTCTGTTTATGACAGGATCATGGTATGTACTTCAGGCTGGCCTTAAATGCACTCTGTAATGCAGGTTGGCTTCAAACTACTGGCAGGTCTCCTGCCTCAGCCTCTGGAGTGCTGGGATTATAGGCATGCACCACCAAACCCGCTATACACTTTTTTTCTTGCTACATGCAACCCAATACTTCAGAGAATACTGAGTAATTGGTTGAACATTTCCCCTATGAATGCTGTGTAAGGCTGTGAGTGGCAGTGGTTTCTTGTTATTGTTAACTTCAGTGTCTCCTCACATTCCCCACTGCTCACTCTTCCAACATCTTTTTAAATTGTTTCCACAATAAATACCCCATACTAGCTGGCCTGAGTTCTGTTTTTCTAACTGGACTCTGATAATGTAAATGCAGCTCAACAATTCTAATTAGAGTGTTCTCCAGGTTTGTATTGGTATTTGAAGAATAGTGTCTTAATCTGTTCCTGCTGATATGACTAGATTACCTTAGATTAGGTAATTTTTAACTACAGAAATGTATTTTTCACTGTTCTAGAGGCTGGGAAGTCCAAGATCAAAGCTCCAGCAGATTTACTGTCCAGTAAAGACTTACTGTTTGCTTCAAAACAGTAACTGTTTCTGCACCCACACATAATACAAGAAGTAAACAGCTCTCATCTCTTTTATTAGAACATGAATCTTATTCATGAGGGTTCCACTTTCATGACTTAATCACCTCCTAAATGCCCCACTTTTTTTCTTTTTGATTGTCTTTGAAAAAAATCTCAGACAAGAAAAACAAATGGAAGTGATGTACTTATAAATGGTAATAGGTACTCCTGCAGAATAGATGTGAAAATACAATCTCCTGCATGGTATTTTATTTTAGGGAAAAATTGTCAATGATTAATCATTCAGAAATCATTCAGTTCTTAGTTTATCTAGAGTCTCCCTTTATTGTCTAGGTTGGCCTCAACTTGCAGGCTCAGTGAGATTCTCCTGCCTGCAGAATAACTGGGACTACATGCACTTGCTACCATGCTTGGCTATGTTTGTTTGTTTGTTTGATTGTTTTAAGAAATTGAATTCACAGCTTCACATGTATTACACAAATGCCCTCTGACTTATATACCTAGTGCTAAGGATCTATGTCTTAACACTTTTGCATTCAGAATTGTTTCAACATACGAATTTTGGAGGACATCAGCGTTCAAGGTCATAGTAGATAGTGCTGGGATTCAGGACATACAACCCCAAAATATGACTATAGGAGACTAGAAAATGCCAGAATCAACTTGAATCTGTATAACAAGTTCTTTGTGCGATGGACCTTTTCCTGACCATCTCTTTTTAACTAACCCTTTTCCTCACCCTCTCATTTGCCTCTAGTACCCTCCAGAAGCCCTAAACCTCTATTTCTTCTATAATTCAGCATTGTATGTAAGTCTCAATCACTTGACCCCTTCTTCTCCTATTTTTGTAGGATTCTTGTGTATATGTACACATTTTTTTTTCAATGATAGGGACTGAAGCCAGGACCTCACACATATTAGGCAAGAACTTCAACTCATCACAGTAAGCTATGCTCCCAATCCTAAAGCTTTTTCTCTTGTTAATCTTAGGAAAATTTAACTCATAAATCAACCAAAAAATCTAGAAGGGCATAAGGAAGCAGATTCTTTTCCCCTACAATGGTCTTCTCTGGTCCTTTACAATTTTTTTCTCTTCTAACCACTGTAATGGGTTTCTACTCAAAGAATCTTTCTGACACTAAATTGAGTATGATTTTTTTACATCAGTTCAATTCTGCAGGTACAAACTGGTATCCTATGTTTCAATTCATTTATGAGAGTATCTATCTTGCATTACTATCAGATCTCATAAGTTAAGGAGCCAGTCCCAGAAGACTGTCCTTACTTTGGATGGCAATTGCAAGTCCAGACCCCCTGTACTTCTGACAGCTGGCTATAAATCAGGGGTTACCACTGGCCCTTCATGTTTCATAATTTTCTACACAGTTCATTTAACATGACAAAATGCTTTGCTTATGTTGACACTTTTATTGTAGAAACTGAGGAAGAGTCACATGGAAGACACATTGGGAGTGTGGAACTTTATGCCATCTCTAGGGTATAAATCAGTGTGGTCACTAACCTATTTGTTATAATGAGAGTAAATTCTGAGCTGTCCTAAATTTAATCACAAGGGTCAGGGTCTGGAAGGGAGGGGAGGGAGAATAATCAATGCACAAGCCAATGGAGCAGAGAACAAAAGACTTGTTGTTTGGTGATGTCCTAATAATGGGCCGAATTCCATCTTCCCAAAATTTGTATGTTGAAGTGCTAATCTCCCATCCTTCTGAATATGAACTTATTTGGAAATAGACTCATTGAAGTTTAACTAGCTAAGACGAGGTCATGCAAGAGAAGGGTGGACCCCCGTGGGATTGGTGTTTTATTTATTTATTTATTTATTTATCTATCTATTTATTTATTTTGAAGAGAATAAAATCAAACAAAATAAAACAGAATAGAGTTAATAAAAAAATGAATGTGGTGCAGAACTTCAAAACAAGATTAAAAAAATCTACAATGGCTGCCATATTATCTCTTGGTATCTTCAAAATAACTGTCCATACCTTCAGGCACAACAAAACCAAAGAAAACAGAACAGAATAAAATCAATCAAAACAAAATAATGAAAGCAATACAGTACCTCAAAACAAAACAATAGGAAAATGTCAGTGGCTACAATTATGCCTCTTGTTAGCTTCAAAGTAGCTGCTCATACCATCAGACACAATACAGTCAAATAAAACAAAATAGAAAAAAATCAATCAAAACAAATGAAACAATGAAAGCAATACTGGGTTTTGAAACAAAATACTAGGAAATCAATAATGGTGACCAAAATATATTTTGTTATCTTTGAATTAGCTGTCCATGCCATCAAATATAATAAAATCAAATATAACAAAGCAGATTAAAACCAGATTAATCAGAACAATTAAAATAATACAGGGCTTCAAAACACAGTAACACAGATTAACAATGGCCACTGCCTCCCTTTTTTTAGACATTTCTTTCCCTTTCACTTTCACAATATTTACTGTGCATTTTGGATCCCACTAACTGCTTTAGTTTTTTACAGTAGGGAGACAATAGGATGCTCACTCATGTGACTCTGAACTGGTTCACCCACGAACATGATCTGAAGTTGTATCCATCTACCTACAAGAGCCTCAAGGTTATCTTTCTTTACAGCTGAGTAGTTTTCCATTTCCACTATGAAGCTGATGCGCAAGCTATCCCACTTCCTTCTGGTTCCCTGTCACCCACAGCATTGTTCTCTCTCCCTTGACTTTCAGTCTATGTATAAAGCATCCTATCTCCTGACCCACTCTGCCTGTGTTTTTTTTTTATTGGTGAAATGAAGCCATCTACATTAATGGTTATGGCCATCATGTACTGGCTCATTTCTCCCATGTTATTTTCCTGCCATTGGCTGCCGACTTTTCCCCTCCATTTCAATTGTCTACCCCACTTGGTGATCTCCCTCTGCCACTGTTCCTGGAACAGTGGTCTTTTTTTTTAATCTCTCTCTAGAATGTCCTTCAGTATTCTTTGTAGGGTTGATTTGGTGGTCATGAATTCCTTGAGTTGTTCTTTGTCATGGAAGTATCTTATTTCTCCATTAATTTTGAAAGATAGTTTTGCAGGGTATATCAATCTGCGTTGGAAGTTGTTTTCTTTTAGAATTCACAATAATTCACTCCAAGCTCTTCTTGACTTGATGGTTTGTTTGAGAAATCTGTCATGATTCTGATGGGTTTTTCTTTATAGATGATCTCTTTCTTTTCTCTAACAGCTTTTAATATTCTGTTCTTTGCTGAATTCCTGGGATCTTGATTATTATATATCTGGATGTAGATTTCTTTTGGTTATGGGTAGCAGGAGTTCTATATGCCTGTCTTATCTGAATATCATGTCCTTTTCCTTTATTTGGGAAGTTTTCCACTATTACTTCTGTAAATAGAATTGTAATGTCATTTGTGTTGACCCCTGCTCTTTCACTGACACCTATTATTATTAAATTATTTTGCTTTGCATCATCTTGCAGCCATTGAATTGTTATTTCCTGGTTCCTTGTTATTCTTAAAAGATCTTTTCTTTCACAATTACAAGCTGCAAATCTGTCTTCAAGGTCTGAAAGTCTGTCTTCAGTTTCTTTCAAGCAGTTTTGCCAGCTTTCAGTGGAATTTTTAATTTCCTGGATATCTCTTTGAATCTGTTTCTGAATCTTTTTTATACTGTTCTTTCAAGGTTTCCCTCATTTTCCTATGCCCCTCTATTTTTTATCTATGTCTTCTTTAGAGGTGCTTAGCCATTCTTTTATTATGTTTTTCATTTCTTCTTTTACCTGAGATAGTATTTCTGTTCTAATTTCTTTTATAGTCTCTTGAAGTTGTTTCTTTCCTTCAGTTGCCATCACTTCAGAAACTTTAGGGGTGCAACTCCCAATCTCTTCTGTGTTTACATCTCCTGGACTTGCACTGCTTGGGTTAGAGACCAAAGACTGTCTTTTACTTCTTCATCTTGACACATTCCTAGGTTCTTCCAGGCAAGTTAGTAGTGGGGTCCCAGGCACTTCCTGTATTGGATTAAATTTCTCTGAAGCTTGACTGTTTGGTTCTCCTGGCCAGTTCTAGCTATGGCTAGGTTATGGTGGCTATTGGGTGCACTGGTGCATGGCTGGTTGCTGCTTTTTGCTGCCTGCACTAGCTACCATTGGCAGGGAGCCTCCATGATGTCTGGAATGCACATGACGGGTGAAACTGGCCTGCTGTCTCCTGACCTGGTGAGGAGCCTCCAGGATGGCCGGATTGATGTTATATTAAGGGGACTTTTGGAGATGAACATACACAGAGGAAGAATGCCACATAAAGAAGCAGGCAGAGACCCAGCTAATACAACACAAGCTAGAGAACACCAAAACCCACCATGGACTCCCAGAAGATAGAAGGGGGGCATAGAACAGATTTGCCCTCACAGGGAACCAACCCTGACCACACCCTGCTGTCAGACAACCAGGCTCCAGAATAATGAGAAGATACATTGCCACCCAGCTTGTGGCACTTTGTTTGGTAGCCCTAAAATATAAAATATATCCCCTTGATCAAATTTGATTTCAAATTCTTTTTTTCCTTATAATACTTCTTACATAGCACTTGTTAAATTTGAAAATACTTTATTCTTTGTGTTGGCTTGTTAAATGTCTGTATTTTCTTTTTTATTTTTATTATTTTTTTCCCAAGCTCAACCAGACACCAGAGTCTTGTTGATCTTCCTCTGTAACCCCAGCACCTACAAATGAATGATGTTTCCCTAAGCAGCTTCTCATGAATACAGGAGCTGTCTTGCCATTAGAAACAGAAATTCAACTGCTGCGGGGTCTCAAGCACTTTCCCTGGGGAAGCAGTCAGCACCTCAGGTCCCACCAACAGATGGAATGAACTGAGCTCCTTCCCTCAGCAAGGTAGAAGTGATGGTTACCTCTGGCCCCTTTCCACAGTTTAATCTATAGAGCAGCCAGCTGTTACTAGGCAGAGATCAGGAGCCTGAAATAAATTTTAGAAACACATCACCATGTCCCTACACAGAGAAGACCTAGAGAAAGCATCACAGTGCGCTGCCATGTGTGTGTGTGTGTGTGTGTGTGTGTGTGTGTGTGTGTGTGTGTGACCCAGGGAGCACTGAGCTGTATACCCAGCCCTTTTTCAATTTTATTTTGAGATAAGTTCTCACTAAAAGGTTCAGGTTGTCCTCAAATTTGTAAACCTCCTGTCTCTCCCTCCAAAATAGCTAGGATTATAAGATGTGTCTGCACCTTTGAAGAGGCTAAAGTTGTTCTTCCAGGACCCCTACAACAAGTAAGCAAACAACTTAAGTTGAAACCCTAGCAGGATTCAGTTCTCTCTCTCTCTCTCAAACCCTAGCACTAGACATTCCCCCCCCCCCCCAAGAAAAACAAAGAACCCTGGAGCTTGGCAGAGGAAGGAAGTCAATTTAAGAAGACAACTAGAATGAATCATAGCAGCTGCCAATTAGAGTCAGGAGTTGTGCCATGCTGAATAACTTACTGCATTTTCATTAAGCCTCCAAAACAAACTGACCCACCAGTAACTATGGTTATTCACATTAAAATGAGAAAACTAAACTTTAGAGAGTTTAAATAAGTTGCCCAAGGTCACACAATTAATTACCGATAAACCAGAATTTATAGCCAGGGATTTGTTGCCATGATACTTTGCCAGCTTTGCAGTCTTACCTGCTACTGGTCTCGATAACTTCTTTTCATGCTGTGGTTACTAAAAGATGAAAACTACATGAGATTTAGAATGTATCACTCACTTGTGACAGCTTATCTTTCTGTCACCACCTACTAGATAGTAACTATCAATATAAGTCTGACCCTTATATTCTTGTATACTCAATTGTGTTAGGTCTTCTATTCCTATTAACACAGGACCCAGCAAGTACTAGAAGTTCAACAATGAATTAAATAAGTACTTGTTTGCTATCTATATGTACTTTAAAAGAAATTAATATTGAAACTTTCACGTCAGAGAAAAACCCCTGCAAAAGTATTAACTTAGAATTGAGCAATTTCAGTTGCAGAATGCTACAATATATTTATTTCTCTGTGTGTGAATAAAAACACTTTCAGTGCTATACTATGGAAAATTCCATCCCCAGTTGCCAAGATGGCCCTTTTTTAAATATCCATTCTCTCTCTTTCTTATGCTCAGCTTTCTGTTGTATTGCTTGTTTACATGCCTATGCCGATTTTACATGCGTTGTTGCTAAATCAGGAACTTTTTGTTAAAAATTTCCAAGGCCACAAAATAACAAGTATTTTCAAATGAGATCATTCTAAAAGGTAATTTACACTAGAAGGGAGTTGATGATGACAAAACTTGGACTAGCTTCCTCTCTCCCTGTAAGAAAATAAGAAATCAATTAGTATTGTGCACAAGCAAGATAACAAACAACTCCTCACTCCCCAACTGAGGGTCTGTGAAATTGTTCTGACGAATGTCTTTTTTTTTTTTTTACTGGACCTTATCCTTACATTGAGGAACACTGTGCAAAACACTAATCATAAAGAGTGAAAAATGTCAGGGACTATTTTAAAAATCAATGTCTGGATAGTTTATGGGTACAGAGAAGCAGTTGGATAGGAGGGATAACTTCACATGTTCTATAGTTTTGTAGGGTAAGTATGGGTGACCACAATTATTGGACATTTCAAAATAGCCAGGAAAAAGGATTTTGAATGTTCCTAAAACATAAAGAAATAATCAATACACTGATACATATGCCAATTTTCTTGATCTGATCATTATATATTATATACATGTATTGAAATATTACACTGTAGTCATAAGTATACATAATTACTGTGTCAATTAAGAACAAAATATCGTAAAAAATAGAAAATCAGTCTGTAATATCAATCTTTTAAAAATCATGTAATTTCCGTAGTGGTTTATAGCACAGGTAATTCAAAAGCCTCACCTCCAAAAGAGCTAGTAAATCCCAGCATCTTTCAAATGGAGACTAATCTAGTAGCTATTTCCTGAACTTAACAGCACAAATGCAAAAAATGAGAAGCTAAGTGGAGAAAGAAGTGAGCAACTGGCCTGAGTGTCCTTCTGTTTACCTTCATCCACAACATGGAAGTCAAATATTGCAATAAGAGAACTTTCCATGGTTCACATGCTGAAAGTAACCCACCCTGGTCTTGAGTTCTACAGTGGGAAACCATTAGGGCCAAAATGCTTGCATTTTCTACTTTGATATTTATGATGTTCTATCGCCATCTCCTGGAAGAAAAGACCAAGAATGTAAAAGGATGTTAGAATTTCAGGAGCCAATAGAACTGAAGGAACTCAGACATACCCAGAGAGTAATTTCCACACTGGCCCTGAAAATAACCATCCTTGTTTTGCATTCTATGTCTCAGAATCTTCCAAAAGAACTCTAAGGATTTTAAAACATTAGTATAAAACTAAGCTTAGTTTTCCCAGATCAACTCCCATTTCCAGAATAGCTTGTTGGAGTTATTCACACATATGGCATAAACAACATCAAATAAACTGGAATGTTTGACTTTATGTGCACAAGATCCCATACAGCTTTGCTTCAAGGTTTGGTTTACATAGCAACAAAGAACAGAGTACAACACATACTTTGGAAAACATACTTTTATTTTGATCATTATTTCTTTTCCATCAGTATCCTCATGCAATTAGTGAAAAAAATCACAAACTTTCAGAGAAGGACACATTTCTATCCCAAATCACAAATTACACACACACACACACACACACACACACACAGAAGGGAACCCATAAACTCAATTTCCACTAATTATCCCAGGGATATTGTGAACCATCTACTATTCTCTGTAACCATTTTGCTCCCCTCCTGTTCTACCATCTTGACTTTTGGGAAATTTTACACATTAAGCAACTCATCAACAACCTGAAGGAAACTGGGATTGCAAATTTTCTTTCTGAATATTGATTATGCTTCCCTAGCAGAATATTGATTCTGCTTTTCCAAACAGAACACAGAATATAAATTGTTTTTGCATTTGGAGTTTTGTTTTTGTTTTGTTGTTGTTGTCATTGTTGTTTTTGAGACAAGATCTCCCTATGGAGTCCAAGCTGGCCTTGAGCTCATGGTTATTCTCCTGCCCAGCCTCCCCAGTGCTAGGATTACAGATGTGCACCAGTATATCCAGCAAGATCTTTCCTTTATAATGGACAAAAGATAGCTGATAATACCTGATGGCCTTTTTTAGGATTGTTTTTCTTGAAGATCTATGCTGTAAAAAAGCATTCTGAGATGCATTAAAAGACACAATTCCTGCTGGGGATATACCTCAGTGGCATAGCACCTGCCTGGCAAGAACAAAGTCCTGAATTTCATCCCCCTTACAAAACACACACATAAACACAAACACACACACACACACAATTCCTGTCCTCCAGTATTCCCACAATGTCTGAATTTGTCTTCAAGCTACTCAAAGAATGACAATAAAAGCATGATGTACCTTACTTGCCTCAACATTCTTGTAGTTCTGGACCCCTGTGTGTTGCTCTTTTTGCCAATTGAGTATTTGTGTTGTTTCTATTAAACAATGAATCCATGCTGCCAAGCACTTAAATAAGATATACAAGGCTTTGATACTACTAGTGGAGCAACTCTCTTGAGATCTCCAATCCCTCCTTAAAATAAGACAGCCATGCTCTAAAGTGCCAGCAGAACTATTCGAAAGTAAGTGGAGCCATTTGGTATCAAGTAGGTTTTCACCTAGGAGCTGTCTTTTAAGAAATTCATTTAAAAATTTCAAAACAGTATTCTGGGATGCCAAGATTTCTTTTAGAGATTCTTTCCAGGTTCTTGTCCTGAAAAAAAGAATTGGACAAGAGAAGTGGAAAAATTAGTGAGGATTTACATTTATCAAACATAGGAAAAAATATATGCTCTGCAGGGTGAGTGTGGGCCATTTAAAGTAGGAAAAGAAGCATGGTTTTCAGAATGAGAGCAGGTAAGTGAGAAAGAGAGAGCACAGTGGCAATGAGGTTGATGTCTGCAGTTTTTTGTGTGTCTCTCTCTTTCTGATATCAGATCTAAGCCATCCTATTAAGAACCTGCTTGACTTTGCACCAGGAGAAATGAAGCTAGTGCTTTCTGATTGGTACCAGGTGCAGGGCTTAGAAATTGTTCTGTGCATGTGTTCTGGAGCTCTGTGACTGTCAAGTCACGCCCTCTTGTCCAGTAGGCTGGCCATGTCCTTATCTCCTGCCTCAACTCCAGTGTTAAGGGCTGTGTCTGTCTAACAGATGGCAAGCATACTGCAAATGTTTTCCAGATGAATGGACATTCCTAATGGTTGAGACTGTCACAAAGGGACTGTCTTCCACAGTACTGTAGACAGCCAGGATAATGGTTTCCTGGTCCCTTCAGACAAAGAGAAAGACATGCTCACTCACTTTCATTGCTCTCTCACTGAGCATGTATTTGGTGTTCCAGACAGACCCATTTCCCCACCGGCCAAAGCATAGGACACCTAAAAAATAAAGTTTTAGTGAATGAAACAGGGCATAACTCCTCAGCTACTGCAGACCTCCCAAAAGAATGGCTGGCTTTCAGAAGTTCAGCAGTGAAAGGTCACCGGCACATGTGAGACCAGTGTCTATGTCATTTCAGTACACATCTTTATTGCAGGCCTACACTGGACTCATGTACTGTAGAAAACTACTGCTTGAGTCATGGACTCGGCACAGGCACCAAAATTCAACTGCTTCTCCCAACTCAGCTCACTGAAAACCCAGCCCTCATGGTCTTTGCTTCTACAATACACTTTGTGATAGACAATTCTGTTTCCAGTGCGGAAATTAATCGCTTCATGTTTGAAACTTATCAGTTAATCCATAAGGCATCATTGCTATGTCCAAAGGAAAAGAAGATTCAGGCAATTCCTTTCACATCTAAAGATCAGGTACAGAGTGAAATTTAATCTGTCAAGTAATATGCTTCTGTCAGAAAAAAAACACTAGGTTGCTTAGAGGATGGATTTGATAAAGAACCCCATTGTTACTAAGATTTTAATTTTGAGAGTAAACAATATTGGTTTACTACTTTCACAAATCTTTATTAACCACAAAGGCTTGATATATACTAAGGTCAGAATATTGATATTTATCCTCTTTAAAATGCCGATTGCTTTTTGCCTACTCATTACCGACACTTTGTTCTGATATCCCCTCTTGCAGGAGGTTTTTTTTTTTTAATGTTTCTAAGTAGCAATTTCACTCTCTGTGCTCTCCATGCTAGTTTTCCACATACTGTGATATAGAGTAATACCTAATATTAAGCTGTGCATTTTCACATTTCCTCTTAATCACTTTCCTCCCCACCCCTGCCTCTCCTAGTCATGGGAGTTTTGTTTTTGTTTTTTTGGTTTGTTTTGTTTTTTTAACCTGGTGCACTAAGACATTAAGGCCATGGCTTTTAATTCTCAGAATCAGGAAACTGAGAAAGAATGGCTTTTGTTTTGTTTTTTGGAAGGGAGAAGAAGAGTTGGGTTGGGGGTTTGTTTTATGTTGTTTTTCTCACACGCATACATACCCCTTAGTTCTAAAAACCGGGACTTGAATTCTGTGAGCCAAATCCTAGTAGATCTGGAGCACAGGCTTTATACAATAAGCCCAGCAATGTAATGATGTGAGTTGTTTTATTATCCCCCAAAGAGAAATGAGAGTTTAGGGCAGGGGATTTAGCTCAGTGGCATAAGTGCCTGCCTGGCAAGCGCAAGGTTGTGAGTTCGATCCCCAGTACCGGAAAAAAAAAAAAAGAAAAGAAAGAAAGAAAGAAAAAAGAAATGAGAGTTTAACTGAAGAATAGAAAAAGGTAGAATCAGGGGGAAAGGCAGTGTAAACAGCTAGAAAGTTCCAGAAAAAGAGCCCAGCACTCTGGTCTTCGTGTCCTTGATTTCTATTGGAAACTGCAATCAAACCCAAGAAAAGTTTAAGGGAATCTCAGGTTTCAGGAACACTGTCCTCTTCTCAGCATGTGCCCAGATCACACATCTTATGGTGAAGCTTCACACCCCACCTAGCAGTGACAGACAAGGAGGTGTGTGCAGACTGCGGGGAGGGGATTCTCTGCCGGCTCCCAATCTCCTTGTTCCCAAGCTTCCTCAAAAGCCTGAAGTCTGACAACAAGCCAGCAGCCCAGGAGATGCAGGGGGAACAGAGTGGACATGACAACCAGATGACACAGCAGTTTGGATGTCACCTACAGGAAAATAATGACTGTAACTGTGACTTACAATACCAATGGATGGCAAAGCTCTCAGAACTTCAGCTACCTGAACCACTTCTGCAGAGAAGGGAAAAAATTTCTGAAAGAAACTGGAATTTAAAACAAAGAGACTAAGTTACTGTGTATTTGGAACATTGAGTTTCTTATGACAAAGTGGAAATGGAAGCTGAACAACTAAACTAATTTCATTTTTTTTCAAGACAAAATAAAACCAAAACAAAATTTCATAATAAAATAATAAGAGAACCATCAGTTATACACTGTATATAATTATCTTCAATGTATTTACTCAGAATATAAGACATGGACTATGTCTTGATTTCAATTTTTTTAATTAATTAACTTTGTTTATTTATTTATTTTGCAGTGCTTGAGATTGAACCCAGATAAGTGCTCAATTTATATTCCTAGCTGATTTCAACTTTAAAGAAATTCCTTCTTTTTAAGAACAATCTATTTTCCAAGTCCTTGCTTGATAAAAATTAAACCTAGTATACTTGCAGCATTTATTCATTGTATCAAAATTGAAATTCTATTTCAAGCCCTACGCTAAAAGTGGGAGTTGAAAAAGTAAGAATGGAGACCATACATGTGATAATGGCTAGGATAAGGTCATGTGTTTTTGTTTTCTGAGCCCTCTGTAACAAACTGCCACAGAGTCAGTGATTTCTAACAACAGACATTTATTCTCCCACAGTTGTGGAGGCTAGATATCAGAAATCAAGGTGTCAGCAGGGCTATGGTCCCTGTGAAAAATTCAGAGTAAATTTAGATCCCCCATTCCTCTGGCTTCTGGTGGATTAGACATTCCTTGACTTGTGGCAGCATCCCTCCAATCTATCTTTAGGATGAACCATGACTTTCTGTTAAGACTGTCTCAGATCTATCTTCCTGTTTTAAACTCCATTGTCTTTGGAATTATGGTTCACTAAGGTATCTCATCTCAACATCTTTAACTTACTGACATCTGCAAAGATCCTTTTTCCAAATAAGATCACATTCTCAGGTTCCAGGAATTAGGATCTTTGGTTATTTGAGGGGAGAATCCACTGAAGTTTAACAACATTGTGTATAATGTGTAACAACCTGAGAGACAAAGGGAGTTTGTACAGATTGAGTCCAGGAAAATGAGTAGGAGTTTGGAAGAGCAAGGACATTTTATTCAGAGGAAATGCATTTGCACTTAAAGGAGGCACTGAAGAGAAGGATGAGCACCCTGGGATTACTAGGATTTAGCTAAAATAAACTCATGTTCGCATTTGCTTGGATCATTTCTGAGTTACCCTTCTTGTCTCTGTCCAATCTGGTTTAGTATTTTATTCTAAATTGGTTTTAAATTCATCCAAACTAAGATGAGTTTAACAGATCTCTCCATATACTTCCAGCTTCTCCTGTTGTCCTAGAATTCTGTGAGAGCCACATAAACTCAACAGGGTGGTTAAACTTAACTCACCTCTCATTTTCTGACATTAAGTAAGCGTCACCTTCCTTTCATGGATATTGTGCAACTTACTATTAAACAGAAAACTAAGAAGTGTTGGTAGAGAGAGAAGTATCCTATATATTGATATCTCTATCAATCTTGACATTCATCAGCCAGTTATACACTGGCTCATGACACAGCCTTGAAACTACAAGCAGCACCAGGCACCAGCTGGGAGAACTGATAAATAATAGTGTGCTACCTTTGGGGCTAAGTAAACAAAACATATGAGAATTACAGTCTGAGTATTCCTTCCAAAGACGCCTTGCTACAACGATGCCATAATTCATCACACATTATAAATTAACAGATCTTTTATTTGCTACTTGATAAGCTTCTTTATTTTGCAGTGAATCTTATTTTAAACCAAAAAACAGTAAAACAGAATTTCATAACAACAGAATAGGAAATTAACCATGGTTAATATATTGTATGTGGCTATCTTCAAAGTAGTTGCTCAGATTACAAGATGCAGGGATGCAAAACTGATCAAAATATAAGCACAGATTGTTCTCTTCAACAAACTAAAAGAAATTAGTAGTTTAACTCTCTTAGCTGTCTTCTCCCTCCTGTCTTTTCTCTTTTCCCTCATCCTAGTTGTTCTTTCCTTTTTGAGGAGTTTCTTCCCCCTTCACTTTTGCAATCTCTATTGCACATTTTGGATCTTATTTACTCTCTTAGTTGTTTTTTTTTTATTATTATTGGTACCAGGGATCGAACTCATGACCATGTGCTTGCAAGGCAGGCGCTTATGCTGCTGAGCTAAATCCCCAGCCCCTTACTCTTTTAGTTTTTTACACTAGGGAGACAATATGATGTTTACACATGAGTGTGATTTATTTCACTTATGAGTATGGTCTCAAGTTGCATCCATTTACCTATGAAAACCTCAAGTTTATTCTTCTTTATAGCTGAGTAGTACTCCATTGTATAAAAATACCTCATCTTTTTTATTCATTCTTTGGTTGATGGGCATTTGAGTTATTCCCAAGATTTTGGTATTACAAATTGTGCTGCTAATAAGATGAGTGTGAGTATATTGCTGTGATGTTTTTAATTCTTCTGGAAAAATACCCAGAAGGGGAATAGCTGGGTCAAATGGGACCACTAGTTTTAGCTTTTTGAGGAATCTCCACACTGCTTTCTACAGTGGTTGCACCAGTATACACTGCCACCAACAATGTAGAGGGGTTCTTTTTTCCCCAGAGCTCTGCCAGCATTTGTTATCAGTTGATTTTTTTATGGTAACCATTCTTTCTGGGAAAAGATGCAATCTCAGTGTTGTTTTAATTAGCATTTCTTAAATGACCAATGATGTTGAACACTTTTTCATATATTTATTTGCCATTTGTATTTCTTCATCTGAGAATTGTGTATTCATTTCAGATGGCCATTTTTGGATTGGGCCTTTGAATTTGGGAGCCTGATTTTTTTCAGTTCTTTATCTGTCCTAGATAGAAGTCCTTTATCTGAGAGACAGTTGTCTAAATTTTTTTTCCCAAACTTTGAGTTTTCTTTTCACTCTTTTGATGCACAAAAACTCTTTAATAAGATCCAATTTGTTGATTCTTTGAAGTACTTTCCATGCAGTTTGAATTTTCTTCATGAACTCTCACTCCCTACCCCTATGTCTTCAAGATTTCTGCCTAACTTGTCTTCTAGTACGTTTAGTGTTTCTGTTTTAATAATTATGTAAAAGGAATTTAAAACAGCCCCCTCTCATGACTAGGAAATTTACAGAATGTACCTTTCCTGAGCATCTGCTGCCTATATTAGGAAGCACGCTCCGCCGCCCAACTCTAGACCTCCCTATGGTCGTCTCCTCCAATGAATGTAAAAATCCATTTAAACTAACCAATGCCTTCTGCTTCTGTAACCACGCTTGCCAAAGTCCTTTCTCCCTTTGTTCTATAGCTTAAAAGCCCTGCTCCGGCTCAACTCGGGGCTCTCTGTTCCTGCATGTTCAGTGGGCCCCACGCATGCTTGGACAATAAAGACCCCTTGCCAATTGCATGAAAAGGCGTCTGTTGGGGTCTTCCTACACGTGGCAGGAGTCTCGACCCTCACAATTAGATCTTTGATCCATTTTTACTTTAGTGAATGATGATAGATATGGGTCTAGTTTTAGTCTTTGGCAGTTTTTCCAGCATCATTTATTAAAGAGGTTTTCTTTTGGTGAACATGTTTGGTCCCTTTATCAAAGATAACATGGCTGAGTATGTTTTTAGTTATGTCTGCATCTTCTAATCTGTTCCACTGATCCTCAAGTCTGTCTTTTGTCTAGTACCATGATGATTTTATTATAGTCACTTTGTAGTGCATTTTTGAGTTGCAAAATTAGGGATTCTAATACCTTATGCACTGCTTTTGGTGCCCAGGGTTGTGTTTGCTGTTCTAGGTCTCTTCTGTTTCCAAATTAACTTTAGAATGTTTTCTTTAGATCTGTGAGGTATGCTAATAGTATTTTAATTAGGATTGCATTAAATCTACATAACAGTTTTGGAAGTATGGTCATTTTCACAATATTTGTTCTCCCTATCCATGAGCAGGAGATATCTTTTCATTTTCTGATATACTCATTTACTTCCTTTGTTGGAATGATTTCTAAGTATTTCAGTTTTGGGGGTGCTTTTGTGAATGGTGTGGTTTCCCTAATTTCTCTCTCAGTGAGTTTGTTGTGTGTGTACAGGAAAGCTATTAATTTTTGAGTGTTCACTTTGCATCTATATACACCACTGAATTTGGTTGTTAATTTGATAGGTCTTCTGGTGAAATTTTTGGGGTCTTCTATGTAGAGTATCTTGTCACCTGCAAATTATGATAATTTAATTTTTTCTTTTCCTCTCTTTATTCCTTTTATTCTTCCTCTTGTATAATTCCTCTGGTTAATATTTCTAGAACTATATTGAATAGGAGTAGTGAGTAGACAGCTTCATCTTGTTCCAGATTTTAGATTGAAAACTTTTAGCTTGTGTCCATTTAGCTTTATGATAGTTGTGATATCTCATAGATGGCTGTTTTCAGAATGAAGTAAAAACCATCTACTCCAACTTTCTATAAGGTTTTAATCATGAATGAGTGTTTGATTTTCTCACAAGATTTTTCTGCATCTATTGAGATGACCACATGATTTTTTTGTCCTTGGCTCTGTTAATATGGTGTATTACATTTATTGATTTGCATATGTTGAACCACACCTGCATTCCTGGGATGAATCTGACAAGGCCATGGTATATAATCTTCTTTATGATTCACTGCATGCCATTTGCTAGTATTTTATTGAGAATTTTTGCATTTATGTTAATTAGGGAGTTTGATCTATACTTCTCTTTTTTTGGTTGGATCTTTCTCTGGTTTTGCTTATACTTGCCTCCAGGAATGAGCTAGAGGGCATTGCTTCAATTTCATTAAGAATTTGAGGAGTATTGGTATTACATCTTCTCTAAGTTTCTTGAATTTAGCCATGAATCCATTAGGATCTGGGCTATTCTTTGGTAGTAAGTTTTAAATTACATTCTCAATTTCAGTAATTAATATGGGATTATTCAAAAGTTTTATATCTTCTTAATTCTACTTTGCTAATTCATACATTTCTAAGAATCTGTCCATCATACGCAAGTAAAAATTTTCAAAATAGGTATTGATGATCTTCTGAATACCCACACGATCTGTAATAATTTTATCCTTTTCATTCCTCAGTGTGTGAATTTGAGTTTTTTGCTTTCCTTTTCTCAATAAGCTTGGCTAGGGATTTATCAATTTTATTTATTCTTTCAAAGAACCAACTCAGATTCATTATTTCTTTGAACTGTTTTCTTAATCTCAGTTGCGTTCATTTCCGCTGTGACCTTTATAATCTCCTCTCTTGTACGCACTTCGGGTTTGACTTGCTCTTCTTTTTCTAGAACTTGAGGTGCAGCATTAAGTTGTTTGTGCTTGTTCTATTTTCCTGATATGAAAATTCACCACTATAAATTTCTCTCTTGGTACTGATTTCATTGCATCCCATAGGTTCCAGTAAGCTATATTTGCATTTTTGTTTGGTGTAGATATTGTTTAATTTCTTCTTTCATTTCATCTGTGACCCACTGGTTGCTCAGGAGGGTGTTATTTAATTTCCATGTGTTTATGGAGCTTTTGTGGTTTCTTTAGTCATATTAATTTCCAATTTCATCACACTATGGTGAGATAATATGCAGTGGATAATTTCAATTGCTTTTCATTTACTTAAGCATGTTCTATGGGCTAGGATATTGTCTATTTTTTAAAACATCCAGTGTGCAGCTGATAAGAATGTGTATTTTGATGTTGTTGAGTGAAACCCTCCATAAACATCTACTAAATCCATTTTTCCACAGATTTGGTTCAGTTCCGTTATATCTTTACTGATTTTTTTTTTTTGTCTAGTTGCTCTGTCTCTTTGAGACCAAGGGATATTAAGATCCATCATTACAATTGTGTTATCGCTTATTTGATTTTTCATGTCTATTAATATGTGTCTTAAATAGTGCAGTACTCTCTTATTTGGTGCATATGTATTTATGATTGTTATCTCTTCCTCTTGAATTTTTCCCCTGACAGGTATGTAGTAGCCTTCTTTCTCTCTTTTGATCATTTTTGGTTTGAAGTTTACATTGTCTGCAAACAGAATATCTACCTCTGCTTTTTTCTGGATTCCTGTTGTGTGGAGTATTATTTTCCATCCTTTGACTTTTAGTCTGTGAATTTCTTTTTGAGTTAAATATGTTTCCTGTATGCAGCATAGTGTTGGATCTACTTCTTGATCCATTCTTCCAGGATGTTTCTTTTGATTGGTGAACTAAGGCCATTTACATTGATACTTATAACCAATATGTATTGGCTTATCTTTGTTATGATTTTCCCACTCTTTGTTCCCTATTTTTTCCTCTGTTAAATTGCTTTACCCTACTTCATGATTTCTTTCTGTTGTTGTTCTTGGAATTGTGGTCATTTTTATCTGTCTAGAATATTTTTCAGTGCCCTTTTTAATGTTGGTTTGGTGGTCATGAATTTCTTCAGTTGTTCTTTGCATTGGAAGTATCTTATTTGTCCAGGAAGTTTGAAAGATAGTTTTGCAGGAAATATCAATCTGGGTTGGAAGTTATTTTCTTCAGGAGTTAAAAATACTTCACTCCATGTTCTGCTTGACTTGAGGGTTTGTGTTGAGAAGTCTGCCATGATTCTGATGGGCTTTCCAATATAGATGGTTTGTTTCTTTTCTCTAACAGATTTTAATATTCTGCTTTTGTGCTAAATTTCTGGGATCTTGATTATTATATGTCTGGGTATAGATTTATCTTGGATATGGCTAATTGGAGTTCTATATCCCTCAATTATCTGTATGTCAGATTCTTTTCCCCTGTTTTAAGAAATTTTCTGCTATTCCTTCTGCAAATAGTTTTTTACGTCATTTGTGTTGATCCTTGCTTTTTCATTGACACCAATTATTCTTATATTACTTTTCTTTGCATTATCTTGTAACTCTTGAATTGTTATTTCCTGATTTTTTGTTATTGTCAAGAGAGCTTTCATTTCATGGTCATTAGCCATGATTCTGTCTTCAAGTCTGAAAGTCTGCAGTTTCATTCAAGTGGTTTTGCCAGCTATCAATGGAAATTTTAATTTCCTGGATATATGTTTGAAACCACTTCATGCATTCTATTTCTTTCTTATATTGATAATTCAGTTTCCATCCTCTTGCTATTATCATCTTTTTTACCTCTACTCTAGATTTGTTGAGCAATTCCTTTATAAATGTTGACATTTCTTTTTTTACTTAAGAGATTATTTCTGATCTTATGTTCCCTATAGCCTCATGGATTTCTTTCTCTACTTTGGTTTGCCTTCATTTCAGAAATTTAGGTGTGTGTCTTCCAATTTATTCTATGTCAATATCTCCTGAACTTGTTGTGGGTAGGTTGGAAGTTCAAGATTGCATTTTACTTCTTCATTGTGTTATTTTCTATTTCCAAAAAAATTTTAATTTAAACATTTTTCATTTTGTTTTCTGTGATGATTCTTGTGAGTTTTTGTAGTCAGTAGGTATATCACTAGTATCAGGGCCTCTCTAAGAAAATTCTCTTCTTCAGGGATATTTTCTGTGTGTAGGAGATTCTTGGTTTGTATCTTTCCCAAGAGTCTACCTTCCTAATTAATTAAAAGTAGGCTGTTAGTATCTGTTTGGTTCAGTCCCCAGTCCTTTGGCTTAGGACTGTGGTAAGGTTATTACCCCAGAACTTCACAGTATTATTTCAGAAGGGAGAATAGCTGATTACAAAAGATATCACATCCTCTCTAAAGTTGTAAAATTGACAATAACAATAGTATCAAGCACAACTTAGAAACTGATAAACTGTGGTAACTATTGATTTTGTACTTTAGACCATAAAAGCAAAGTATATAGTTATATAACAGAACGAATCATAAATTTGGAGTTTGTGCGCAAAATGTTTCTACTTGGTAGAGTAGTTTTATCCTGTGGTGGTGAAATTTGGGATGGCAGTGTACAAAACAAAAGAAAGTAGAACCTGGAGGACAAAGGATGATCATGCAAGGTCTGAGACACTAGAAAAGGGGGTAGAAAATAAAAATGATGGATTATCTGAACTTGATCTTTGAGTTTGGGGGATGGGATTAGTTTTCTGTGACTGGAGTTCTCTCTGGTTGTTTAGAAAAGATAGGAAAAAGAAAAAAGAAACAAAAAAGGAAGCAGACAAAAAAGAATAAAGAATGAAAAAGAAGAGAGGGAAAAAAAGAAGAAATGGAGAAAGGGGCTGGGGGTTTAGTTCAGTGGCATAAGTGACTGTTTGGCAAACTCAAGGTTGTGAGTTCGATCCCCAGCACCAAAAAAAAAAAAAAAAAGAAAGAAATGGAGAAAAGGGTTGATTATGAACTCCTGGATTTTTCCTGAGCTGATTGCCAATCCTATAGTGTAATAATAGGGACCAGATACCTGGATTGGTTCTGAATTCCTTATGCAGGGCCAGTTGCTGAGCACCAGATTCAGTGTTACACGGAATACTTCCATGTCTCTAGTTTCACCTGTCCATTGTACACACCTCATTCAAGGTCCTATCGTGTCACTGGCATTCCTGTAGGTCTCTGGGCTACTTCTCTCACCAGCTGTACCATCTCCAGTTAATGGAGGAAGAGAGGGGCACAGACTCCAACCTCCTCTCACCAGATGCCCTGTCCCAAGGCTATGGAGGAAAATAAGGTTGCGGCCTCAGCCTCCTTTAACCAGGCACACTGCCTGGGGGCTTGCCATAAATCTTTACGGAAATAATGAACTCAAAAAAGGAGAAGATGGGAAGAGTCCACATATAATGTGAAATCAAGTACTGCATTTTCATTTCTGAAAAAGCTAATGATGAGTCTGTAACCTGAACAAGATGCTTTTTGACACTTAGTATCCACCACAGGAGCCACCAGGAGCTGAATCTCTGCTGAGCAAATATCAGCATGCCCTTGGGGACTATTGCAGTAAGACTGCGCCTGACAGAGACAATTTAACACACGCCAGTGCAGAAGCTTTAACACAGCATTTTGTGAAGCTTTAACTTTTCAGTTGGATAAAAAGATTGTTATTCTAATGGAAATTTTACTTGTTTTCAATTTCAAGACTTCTCATGCACATATACAGATAGTTAAGCAATAGCTGCTCAATTTTTCTATACATCAGCAATGAAATTCAGTTATATATCAGTTTTCGATTATATTATCAGAGGTTTCAAAGAGAATATTATTAATTCCAGTATTGCTATACTTGTTTCATTTAATGCAGGAAATAAACATTTGGGAGTAGGGGATATAGCTTAACAAGAGCACTTATCTACTGGGCCCTGGGTTCATCAAGAAAATAAAAAAGCATATCAATTGAAAGTTCTTTCAGTCAAATATAAATATTATTTGAATGTTATTAATTTAGCTTAAAATTTCAACAAGAACTTTGTACTTTTTACAGTAATCATGAAACAAATAATCATATCCAAATACAAAATTTTGGTAAAACATGTCACAGAAAAACAATATTTACTAAGTGAAGAAATCCATGGAGGACTAATATGTAATTCACACATAATATCTAGATCTTTCTAAAATAAGCTTCCAAAATTTGCCAGCTAAAATATATATGTATTTGTATATATACACATGGAGTCTACCAAAAAGTGAATACCCAATTCAGGAAAAAAAAAAGTTGTAAAAATATTTTAATACTACATTTGTTGAGACATCATGACATTAATACAAGTTACCTTTGACCTCTACAATTACAAAAAATGATCTAAGTGGCCATTAACTTCCAAACATTAGTACAGTGAACAGCTGCTTGGGTACCTAATGAGATTGCTGCACATGAATTTTCAGTTTCTTCTCTAAGGGACACATCCCAGTGGGTTTTCTGTGATATATGACATCCTCTAGGGTTTCTCATTTATGGTGATGGTAACACCATTCTATTTTTGCTTTCCTGAACTGTATATACTATATATACTTTTTTGGGCAGACTATATATATGTGTAGACTATTGTTTATATATATATATCATATTAAAAGACTGGCTGCAAATTGTTTGATGAAGTCAACATTGAATTAAAATAAAGTTCTAGCAAGACACTAAAAATTTTCTAAATCAGAAGTTTTCTATGTTTGCTACTATTTATCAGCTAGATTTCTGAAATGTTTGACTCTTCACAAGAGTTGCTTTTCAAATCAACCTAACTGAGCTACAATTGTATCATTCATTTTTGTAAACAAATTCTCTAAATTTTGGTTGTGCTTTATATTTAATAACTATTGGAATCTTTAATCAAGGCATTCCACAAAGGGATGATCAAAAATTTCAGCTTGTAAATATTTTTAGGAATGAAAGCTACTGAAAAAAATACTACAGACCAAGAAGCAATCTAATTTGTATCTAGAAAAGCAAGGAAGTAAACAAATGGAATACTAAAACATATACAGTGTTTAATTTTGGAATTCTTCATTTATTCTTTAGAGTATTATGTTAGTGAGCTTTCTAATTGTTGGACACAGTATCAAACATCAACAATTTAAAGGAGGAAAGGTTTAATTTCGCTTATATTTCAAAGGGATTCAGACCATAGTCAGCTGGATTGAATGTAGAACTATCATGGCAGAAAAGGGTAGTAGAACAAAACTGCTTAGTTATGGCAGCTGGGAAGTACAACAGGGGAACAGTGCCAGAGAGGAAGGGGTCAAGGGCCATGCATAGACCAGAGGCTGTATCTTTATGATCCACCCAGACACACACAGATGTGTGCTCCACCAGCCTTCCTGGCAGGTCCCATAGTCAATCAAGCTGACACAAATCTTGATTTTGGAAAAGACTTTTGATAAAGCCTGTATTTTTAACTGGATAGACTAGTATTCTGTTCCACAACAGAATAAAGAAGTCTACACTTGCAAAATCTAAATTGGGTGAAATATTTCGAACAATTACCAAACAACATTTTTATGATTTTTGTCTTATAAAAATTCATGCTAAGGAAAGGTATTCTGGATCAAAACAAAAATATCTAGACTAAAAGTTTACTTCTTTTAATGTTTTTAAAAATAGAATTGAAAATATCTTCCATTTAACAGAATTTGCCCAGAGCTTACTAATTCCCTTAGCACTCACAGATAGTATATAGTCTAATTTTTCAAGCCATTCAGAGAAAATTCAATTAAAAGTACAAAAATCTCCAAATTATATAAATTCAAAATTTGAAGAATATGAGTATTTTAAGAATACTATATCGATGAAAATAGATTATTCGGGTCCAGAGGCTCTGAACTCCTTCAAGTCCTGGGAAGCGCACAGGCCAGGGGTGTGCTCTGCCTAACCATTTTGGTCCTAGGGAGTTTGAACTCCACCCAGCCATGTAAGGCCCCAGGGCCACACTCTGGGGTTGTGTCTTCACCAGCTGCTTGACACTCTGCCCAGCCCAGCCTCCCAGCACAACCCATTAGGGCAACACCCGGCCAGCCTCACATGTCACAGAAGTACCAAGCCCAGCTCAGCCCAGAGCCTCAGAACCACCCATTAGGGAACAACCACGACAGCCAAGGGTTCTTGCAGAATTTGAGCTCCACCCATCAGAGCAAGGCCCCAACTCCACAGATCAGCTAGCCACTCGGAAGTTCCTAGAGACTCCAAACTCTGCCCAGCCAGGGGCAACACCCCCCCACCCCATCCCCACCCCCACCCCCGCGCAGTGCCACATTCTGGAAGCATGCTTCACCTAGCCCTAGCTGCCTGGGTCCCAGAGGTTCTAAACTCCACCCAGCCAGGCACAAGGCTCCAGTGCCACACTCTGGGGGTGTGCCCCTGCTAGCTCTGCCCAGCCCAGCGTCCCAGAGCAAACCAGCGCAGTACCTCAGGGGAACGCCAAACCAGCCACACAGGCCACAGAGCACAAGTCTCCAGTGCCGTAGTTTGGGGGTCTGCCCCAGCTAGCCATGGGGATATCAGAGGATTGAAGCTCCGCCCAGCACAGCGTTCCAGTGCAATCCATTGGGAGGGTGCCTGGCCAGCCACGTGGGTCCCAGAGGAAAACAACAAAATGAAGGAGCAGTATCAGGACCTTCAAGTACTTAGTTTGTTATTATTTTTTATCAAGTACTTTTTATTTTTTTTATCAAGTATGCAGTATCAGTCCTCCAGCCCACCGAGAACAAAACCAAGAGACACTGAAATGGAAGATACTGGAAACTGCAGAACTAAAATTCCTGAAATGATAGCAAATGAAGTAAAGAAACAACTCTACAAAGCTATAAAGGAAATCAGATCAGAAATAATCTCACAGGTAAAAAACAAAATGACAAACTTTATGAAAGAAATGTGTGTATCTAAAGAAGATCTAGATAAAAAATAGAGGAACATAAGAAAATGATGGAAACTGTGAATGAACAATATAAGAATTAGAATGTGTGAAACAGAATCAAAGGGATATTCAGGAAAAAAAACTCAGGGAAAAAGGGAAATGAATGAAGGGGAAAAAAAAGAGACATAAATTTGTATATATATACATAAGATAGCTAAAATGACTATATTACTAATTGCATTAGTTATTGGAAAAGAATAGTTAATACTTGTATGATAAGATCAATTTTACATGTCTAAGGAGCCCTTTTGAAGGTAGTAATATGCAATATTACAACCATTTTCAAATTCCTATCATCTTGTTTTTCAAACCTATACTATTGTTATTGTGTTGAGTTTGTTGTTGTTGTTTGTCTCTTTTTGGTTTTTGTTTTTCTTTTCTGTGCTTTTTTCTCTTAAATAAAAAAAAGAAAATAGATTATTTACTCAAAGAAATAAAAGACATTAGAGAAAGAAGGAGGAAAGAAAGGAGGAAACAATACAAGATCATAGTCTTAGTAACTGATTTAAGAAACTAAAATAAAGTACTATGTTTCAGGAATAATTACTATACTTGTGGTTTTTAAAAATTCAGATAATATATCTGCCTCAATATGTTTAGAGAGAGTATTTCAAATATTTTCAAATGAAAAAAAGTCCAATAGTAATATCAAACCAGTTTGTTGATTAATAAGTAAATTTTCAAAAATCATATAATGTTGACTTTTTTAAGAGAAAAAAAGACACAGAAAAAAAGCAAAAGAGACAAATAATAACAGTACAGGTTTTAAAACAGGATGATAGGAATTTAACAATGGTTGTGATATTGCATATTGTTACCTTCAGAAGTGTTGCTTAGATTTACCAGATATAGACATGTAAAACTGATTTAAACATGTGAGTATTAACTGTTCTTTTCCAAGACCTAATAGAATTATCTATCTTATGTATATATTTACAAATGTATGTCTTTTTCCTTTTCCTTGCCTTCTTTTTAAATAACTTATTTTATTCTCAAAAATGTCAGGCTGAGAGGTTCCAATGATATTCCCAATGGTTCGGAGGACAGGGCAAAATGCAGGAAAAGAACGGGGTTGGGCAGCTAGAAAGGAGTGCCAAGCCCCACCTGCGGTGCATCAGAACAGCTCTTCTTGTATTTATCTTTCATAATGGATTTCCAGGTAAGCGCGAATGTGAAAGAATGTTTCCACGGCTAAAAACAAACTTGAAAATAAATTTTAGGCAGAAGAATGACATGATCAGGTTTGCATTTTAAAAGTCATTCTGAGAAGAAGAATGATAGACATTTGCAAAAAATAACGCCTGGAGTATGTGACTTTGGCATATGTATACAGGACTTTACTGCCCTGATGTTTAATGTCATGTGCTTAGCTTCTGAGAAAGCCTCCCAAAACACATTTCTTGGTGTCTTCTACAAGGATATGCACACAGAATTGTGATTAGAATTCCATAAAAGTGCTATTTCTTTAGATGAATTAATTATATTTATCTAAATCGCAAATCAACATAAACTGTATTTCACAATGGTGTTTGCTTTTTAAACAGCACCTGGATGCTCAGAAATAACAAATTTGTTTCCCTTAATTTGTTTCTTTGTTTTGTTGTGACTTTTGTAAAGATTGAATTTTGGAAATCTTTTAGAAGTATTGAATCTAAATCATAACTGTCAAGAATGCTAACATTGCATAGGCTTACATGTGTTATACAATATTCCCATCTTGTTGTATGTACTGACTCATCTACTCTCCACCAAACTAAATACTGAGGCATCTCTGTCTTTGGGATTAGTGAATTTACTTATGAAACATAGGTGATATCCCATGATATCTGTTTCTCTTTATCACTAGTATAAGGTTAGCTAACAATTTCTGTGCTTACAACTCATCAAACATCTAAGCAGACAATAAAAATATTTTAATAATAACAAACTAAGAATCAGATCACTGACAGTCATCTTTCTAATCCTCAACTCGATCTTATGTAAAATGCATATAAAAATGATACAAAAAATAATGATACATAACAAGGTTGTAGGAGTTACAGTGAAAAAAATTAATGCATAAGTCACACTGAAAATTTTAAGATGGTAAATAAATTTAAATTACTGTTATTCTGCAAAAGAGATGATAAAGAACTTTCAGTTACTGTCTTACACTTCAAAAGCCAATCTTCACAATACTTAAGAGAACTCCACCATTTCTCAGCATGACCTCCTCAACTACCCACTGTTGTATCTCAATGAATCTACTGCTTCAAACACTTCCCCTTCTCCAAACAGCAAATAGGTAGAGTGATTCTTTTAAAATGTTAATCACATTACTGTTATGCTCAAACATTTTGAGGGAGGAAAAAATGTCCTAATTCCTAGTTTTTAATCCCCAGAACCTATGAGTATTACTTTACATGGTGAGAGTTTTTGCCAATACAATTACATGAAAGGTCTTGAGGTAAGGGAGATTATCTCTGATTTTCCAAATGTAAAACCAAAGCTAGTATGAGAGGGAGGGAGGAGCATTAGAATTGGCATGAATGATGTGGGCCTGGAAGGTGAAGCTGGAGCAATGTTGTTGCTACAAGTAGGCCGCCAGCCCAGGAATATAGGTGACTTCCCAAAGGTGGAGAAGTTAAGCAGATTCTCCCTGAGTCTCCAGAGGATGGCAGGCTTGTCCTCACCCTCATTTGTATCTCATATGTTATGGCTTGAAATCCGTGCCCCAGAAAAAGGTAAATTAGAGTTCTGACACCTCTCCTAGTGAGATAAATTCTTTTTACAGAGATCATTGAATTAAAAAAAGAGGTCATTAGAGTACTCTCTAATTTAATATAATTGCTATTCTTATAAAAAGAGGGAGATTTGGACCCAGAAAGATACACGAGTGCATTATATGAAGGTAAAGAGCACCAAAAGGATTGCTGATGATTACCATCAAACCACTAGAAGTAAAGGGAAAGGTATGGGACCGATTATTCCTCACCCCAATCCTGCTCATATTTTGATATCAAACTTCAGCATTCAGAATTGGAAGGTAATTTCTGTTGTTTAAGATACTGAGTTTGTACATTATTTCCCCTGGCAAAATAATACATCCTCCAAGACTCACTTTGAATTTCTAAGCCCCAGGAATGTAAGGTACTTCCTAAACCACAAGTCACAAGTTTGTGGAAGTTCATTATTACAGCAGGAAGAAACTAAGACACTTTCCAAATGCTCCCTATCTGAAGTCCTACTGTTTGAAGCCCTCTCCAGAGTGCACCGTCTTCCAGCTGAATGCTTCTTCTTGTACTTGATTTCCTACCATTCTTATTCTCATTCCCTGTTCAGTTCCTGCTAGCTTAATTGTTCTTTGAACACACATGCTTATTCTCACCCCAGGGCCTTTGCATTCCTTCCTCTAAACTTCTGTTCTTCCTCACTGTGCCCCCTATTTCCCTCAAATCCCTGATCATCTGTCACCTGATTGAAGAAGCCTTCCCTTGACACTCCATATAAGATTGCCCGCTCTCTCCTCTCATGCTTTATTTTTCTTAGTATGTATCACCTCCGGATGCACATCTGTTAATCTTTTATCATATCTCTCCTAGTCCCCATGAGAACATAGTGTCCTTGAAAGTAGGTTGCTGTTTGGGCCTCTCCTATTCCCAACTGTCTTAAAAGGAACTGTGCACATAAGAAAGGACTCAAAGCATCTTTGTCAATTAAGTGAATTATTTTAAACTGATGCCATACTCTGCCTCTAAAGTTCTTACTGCTTAAACTATTGTCATTACCTTTTTCCTTTGAGCATATAAACAATGAAACCAATAGGCTCTGGATCTATAAGTCCTATAGAGTTCCATGTGATGATACTCATCAAAATAAATGGGAAGCTCACCAGGGAGACAGCACACAGATTTCCCCAGAACTTCAAAACCTTTCAAACCAGAAAGTCAAGAGCTCAGCCAGCACTAATTCAGAGGGAGAGAGCCCCTGACCAGAGAAACAAGTCAGATGGCAATGACAGCCCTGACATATAATTAAACTCCAAAGGCTGGCTAGGCAATTAATCCTGAGTCTGGAACTAGATATTAACATATTTTTAATGCACTCTCACTTACAAGTAATAGGAGTGGGGCAGGCTTTGGCTGTTTGCAAAGAATACAAAATTAATCACAGTTTTCAAAAGCTCTCCTGTTTCTCACTTTAAAATTTAACTAATAGATGTGACTGAGGGTGACAAGATAGGTGGCCTCATAACAGAATTATAATGCAGATAGACAGCTGGAGAGCAGACTGCTTTTTAATCTCATGTTCTTTTATGATTTTTTTTCTCTTCAACTTGAAAGTCAGATTACTTCCCACCTCTGAACACAGTTATGTATCTAAGGGTCTTGAGATTTGGTTTTGTTTTAATCATAAAGTCATTATCTTCTATTTACTTGTGCCTCCTTTCCACAAGCTTAGGGCTTACAGAGTCTGAATTGACCTTCAGCAATGTGCTCTCAGCTACCTAAAACAGCTTGGCATGTATCTGTCCAATGAAAAGAATAGATTCACCTTACATCGTGGGAGATGCTTCCAGAACGCCTCAAATCTGAAATTGTGATTGTAAGGGGAAGAATAATCATGCTCCTCTAGGTTCTCCTAAGGAAAGAGGAGCAGCTAATCCACTCAGTCAGAGTACAAAATGATGAGCTGGACTTGTTTTCTCTTGGTTCGGTAACAGTCATTTTCCTTTACAGCACTTTAGCAGCTGAGCATTCTCTGCAGCAGGAAGAGCCATTGAGCCAGGACCACCTCCAAGGCTCAGCAGTCTCACTCTTTGCAAACACATGCCTGAAATTGTTGATCACTGGTAAAAAGTTCTTCTACCAGGAGACCATGTGGCTATAGGACTGAGGAAGCTTAGTCCAAAAACCTAAGTTGAAAACCCTCTCCACTTCTATTAATGGGACACTAGTCTGGCCTGTGTAATGATGAAGTGGTCCTCTCTTTCTCTTTTTGGAAAGAGGGACCTAGGAAAACCTAAGGGGGGGGTGGTTTCCTAGGTCCCTCTTTCCAAAAATTATTAAAACTCTGCCCATTATTTTACCATGTAATTTCCATTGTAAAAAGAAAACATTCAAACTCTGAAATTAAATTTCTTTTTAAGAGCACACATAGCCATTGGCTCGGAACTGCTTGTTCATCAGCTGGGATCCTTCACTCATTCCCTTCCAAAATTTCAATAACATGAAATCATATTACAGCAAATTCATAAAAGTTTGCTTATAACTAGTCAAAGTTACACACATAGACTGAACGTGTAGACTGGTAGTATAGTGCTTGGCTAGCATGCACAAGGAAGTGGGTTTGATTCCCAGCATTCAGCAAAGGGAAAGACTTGCATACATAAAGTATAAGAATGCTAAGGGTTGACTTTTCATTTTAGTAATGTTGACATCTATAGTCATTGTAGACAGTATTATCTAATTGTTTCATGCACAGACTAAATGTTTGGCAGCTTGGGATAGAATTCTGGATCCACCATTGACAAGGTTTATGACTTAAAGCAGTATCTTTACAAACTTATTTTCCTAGACTCTAAAAAGTGATTAAGAAAAATAATACTTATTTGGTAGGGTTTTGTGAGGATTCAATAAAAAACACTTTGCACATTGCTTGTCATATACTGTGTGCTCAGTAATTGTTAGGAGTGATTGATAAAGTTATTGCTATTATTTTGTTACTAACTGAATTAGTCCCAGCAAATACAGCAATAATGTTCTTCATGATACTTTTATGATACAGTGTATGGTAATAGTGTTATCAAAACTTATAAGTGCCTATAAAAGTAAAGCAGTAGTATTACTTAGGAAAATGGCATATATTTTAAAGAAAATAATTTAGCAATAATCATAGTATATAACCTCTCAAACATCATAGCTGAAAGTCTCACAGAAAAAATAATCAAAACACTAAAAGGTATTAGAATATGAAACATGACAGATCTGTGTATTAGCTTTTTATTGCTGCCAAAAGTTAGTAGTTTAAGACAGCACACACTCATTAACCCACAGTTTCCATGAAGCTGATGGTCAGGTGTAGGCTACCTAGGCACATTCCTCAGGTTACTGGGCTAAAATGTCTATGGCCATTGCAATCTCATATGATGCTTGTTTTTTGTTTGTTTGTTTACCAAATTCACTGATTCTTGGTAGAATTAGTTGCTTGTGACTGCAAGCCTTTCCTCTAAATTGAGGAATGAGACAAGGATGTCCACTTTTGCTATGTCTAATGAAAAAATAATAATAGAAGTCCTAGCCATGAAAAGGAAAAAAAAAAGATACTCAAATAGTAAAAAACAAAGTAACATTGTTTTTGAAGATGGCATGATTATAAAGAAAGATCTGAAGAGCCCACCAAAAATTTTTCTTAAAAAAAGCTGTTAGAAATAGCAATCAAATTTAATGAAAGTGTGGGTAAAAAATCAACATACAAAAATCAGTGGTATTTCTATACACTAACCATTAATTATCTGAAAAAAATCAAGAAAACAATTCCATTTAAAATAGCATCAAAAATTTAAAATACTAAAGAATAAAGCTGACCAGAGTTTAAAAATCTACATCTTGAAAACTAGCAAATATTGATTAAAAATAAGTTATAGGAGATTAAAATAAAATAAAAAGCCATTCACTGTTCATGTATTGGAACAAGTACTATTATTAAAATGTCCATATATCCAGTTATCTACAGATTAAATAGAATCCCCATCAAGATTATAACATTTTTTTCACCAAAACAGAAAAAAAGATCCTAAAATTTGTATGGAATCATTAAAGATCCTAAATATTATAGAGCAAATAGATACTGAACCCTATAAATCTATACATTCTATAAATCTATACCAGATTGCCTTTAAGTGATCATGATTTCCTATAATAGAAAACATTCTTTCGTATTGACTTTTAAATAGCAACTATACCAAATTAAATAACATTATTTTCCCATTGTCAATAGTATAAATATCAGATTAATTCCAAGAATTAATATTGTAATCCCAAATACTGAGTACAGTAATCCGAGTATTGTAATCTCTTTCTCTGTCTTCCTCACAATCCAAAAGGTTATATTTATAATCTCATTGAGATGTAATTGGAATTTCATCAAGTTAATTCCAATCCACCACCTTTAATGCAAACCATGGCAAGAGTAAAGACACCAAGACATTTTCAAAGGTCAGCCAAAGGGGCCTAAATCCAATCCAATTCTTCACAAGAAGCAGGTGGTTTGAGGATAAGTGACAGGATGTTGGGAACTACGTGAGTAATGTGAGCTGGCTAGCCAGGTAGGGAGAAAAGCATCTTTGCAAAATGCAGGGAAAATGACATGGAGAAGGATTGTACTGCATAATACAATTAAGGTAACATTTGAATGGTTTTAGGAGGTTATTACTTCAGTTCCTGATATGTAAACTTTTGTGTCCTGGGGAGTCATAGCTTCTTGCTTTGAGGCTCCTACCCAGCTGACATTCCCAGAGCTGAGTGGCTCTACCATCCCATTGTGCTTGTCTTTTACAGAGAGTACTGTGCAAAGAAACAGGAGACTGTCTGGAGGCTTTAGAGATTACATACCAGTACCTCAACTAGTCTTATTTGCAATGTTTAGAGCCAATGGAAGAAAGGCAGCACTATAGTCAGCTCTGTACATATCAGTATATGGAAATAAGTCTCCATATAATCAAAGTCACAGCAATTGTTCTGCATTCAAGGGGAGTCATTCAAGTTGTCTCCTACAGGTTAACATCACATTGAATGACATTTCAAGATGATTATTTCTAGAGAAAACTTTTCTATTCCTATTAAACTCTTCATTTCCTTTACAGTTAATCAGTTATTTGTTCTTATATTCCTGCACCTAAAACTATTATTACAGTCACCCATATAAAAACCAAGTTCACTTTTATACTTTATTTATGTATGTCTGCCGAGGACTTCAGGTATTCAGTGAATATCAAATGCTCATACAATTGTTTCTCAGAAAGGGCATCAAATTCATAGAAATAGAAATATCAAGAGAAGAATCAGAGTAAGCATGTAAAAAATTTTGACTTCCATCACAACTTTCTACCACCACAAATATGTAATAACACTCAAATAAATCTTCAAATTGAACATTTTAATTTAAAAATATAGCTTCTTATTTTATTGTAATTTGACTCAGGTGAAGAATAACTAGGGAAAGGGAAATTTAAAGGAAACAGTCCCTGTGGGGTGGTAGTGGAGGGCCAGGAGGAGTGGGGTGCACAAAGTACCATTTGACTAGGAAAGAAGAGGAAAAAGGGAATGAAAGACACAGACACAGAATCTCAGGACAAATGACACCATAAAGCAGGTCATTCTGATGCAGATACTTTGACATATCTGAATCAAAGTGATTGTGTCAAAAATGTAGAAAGATTTTGTTGCCAAATAATAAGGTACAAAAAATGACTTACTGTCCTTTACTGCATCCATTGACTGAAAGTGGACCACAGGAA
The DNA here is from genome assembly GCA_004027455.1 of Hydrochoerus hydrochaeris. Classification (NCBI taxonomy): domain Eukaryota; kingdom Metazoa; phylum Chordata; class Mammalia; order Rodentia; family Hydrochaeridae; genus Hydrochoerus; species Hydrochoerus hydrochaeris. The sequence goes on from PVLA01009196.1 coordinate 73,463, forward strand.
CCTATAAATAACAGGTCCTAAACTGTTTGGATTTTTAACAGTATATTATTTCTATTTTAAAATATATTTTTAAGTCTGTTAAATTATGTAAGCCTGTAAGGAATTCCCAATTCTATCTCACAAAATATTTTAGAGGAATTTTAAGTTTTGTACTGATAATGAGGATATTTTAATATGATCAATATAAACCAAAAAGGAAAGAAAGGAAAAAAATAGCATACTATTCACAAATTACTTAACAATTTAAAATTTAAACCTAAAAGTTAAACATGTTTTCTTTTCTTTCTTGTTTGTTTTGGCCACATCAAATTTCTTGCATATCAGTAGTGGAAGAATATTCATTGCAGAATTGCTTGAAAGAATAATATATGTGGAACGACTACAATATAGGACTATGTAAACTATCTGTACATGGAATTTAGAGTACATTAAAAAATGAATCAGTAGCATGCAATATTCTCTAATCTTCATCATTAAACTGTATAAAAGCTAGGGGAAGTATGTTGCTGTTTAGGGGAAAAAAGGATGCCTACAAATATGTTTGTTTATGCTTAAACAATTTCTGTAAGGATACACAAGAAACTTAAGTGCAATGCATTGAGAGCAAGAGGAGAAACTAGGAGATAGAGATAGAAGAAAAATTCGTCTTTTTTCATATATCCTTTTCTAAAATATTCCAAACTTTCTACCATGCATGAATTACTGATTCAAATGAAAAATTAATCATTAAATAAAAAAGTTCCCAATGTAAAAACAGTAGCCTTGAGTAAAACTGTCAGAATATTTCTGACACTAAAATTACTCTCAAAAGAGCTATGTGCAAAGATCAGATTGCTGCCAATGCCATTTGGCATACCTGAAAATAGAGAAGTTAGTTCTTTCATTTATTTTATCATCCACTCATTCATCCACTCAACAAATATTTATTGAGTATACATTGTGTGTTTCCTATACATTAGTGATATAATAGCAAACTTATAGATAAAAATCCCAGCCTGCTTAGCGTTTCTGTTTTATGGGAGACAGTTAAGATGAAGAAAACATATAGGTGATATCATATATATGAAGGTGACAAAGGCTATTGCATGGAAAAGAGGGGAGTTAAAGTGGATTGAGAAGGACAGAATTAATGAGTAAACATCTGAGTAAAATTTAAGTAGACATTCAAAGAAACAGAAGAAAGAAGCCATGTGACTATCTGGGAAAGACAGTGTACTAGGTTGAAGGAAGAGCCAGTGCAAACGTCTGAGGCTAGATTATACTTGGCTTGACCAAGCAGCAGCAAAGAGGTCAGGGGTGCTACAGCAGAGTGAACATGAAAGAATAGCTAAAGTCAGAGAGATAAGACAGGACTAGAATACAAACAACCTAATAGACTGAATATAGAGAATTTGCTGATAGAAGGTTTTGATTATGGAAGGGTATAATCATGTTTATTTTATAGCATGCCCCCTCTGATTGTTCTATTGTCCTAAACTATAGAAAAGCAAGTGAAGACATAACAAAGATAGTTGTTAAAATAATGCAGGCATGCCAGAGATTATAAAAGACACTAGATTGACAGCATCAGAGGTGCCTACAAGTGTTTAGAACTGTGGGGGATTTTTAGAATAGAGCAAATAGTATTTCCTCATACACTGCATATGTTACATGAGAAAAAAGAGGAATCAAAAATGATTTGAAGGTAGGCATGGTAGTTCAGGTCTGTAATCCCAGCATTCTGGGAAACTGATGCAGGAGAATCACAAATTCAAGCCTGGCCTGGGAAATTTAGTCACTCAGCAAGACACTGTCTCAAAGTAAAAAAAAGAAAAAATGAAGGAGGGAGTTGGGGATGTAGCTTGGTACAAAAAACATAGGTTCCACCCTCCAGTGCCACCAAATAAAAAAATACCTTGTTATCTCTGGACTTGAGTAATTGAAAGGGTGAGGCTATTGCTTATTGTGAGGAAGGACAACATAAGTAGAGTTATAAGGTGGAGAGTCAGGAGTTCAGCTCTGGATCTGTCAAGCTTGGGAAGCTTATTGAGTTGTTCAAGTAGAGTAGCCAGCTATATATGCTGGGCTCAAATTCAAGGGAGAAATATTAACTGACTAGAGATATTAACTTGACACCTGTCAGCATGTAAGAATTTAAATCCTTAGGAGTTGATGAGCCCACCAGAAGAGGGAACACATCTACAGAGAAGAGATCCAAAATAACACCATATTACCAGGACAAAGGAAAGAGAAGCTGCAAAGAGACCAACAAGAGTATTAGTAGTGTTCCTCTTTCTTGGCCAGGGCGTTGGTCACATGGGTATATTTATTTTCTGATAATTCATTGACTTATATTCTTTGCTCTGTATTTCTCCTTGAAATAATAAACAAATTAACCTCTTCCAAAGATTTTAGCAAGACTGCAGTTTCTTCCTTTTAATATTGTTTCTTTTTCTGATCACATGGCATATGCTCAGGAAATTAGAACATGTTGAAAATAATTCTCAATAAAATTAAATCTGTCTCATAACTCCACTATTCAAAGTAGCTTGAAACTCAATCTCAGTTTTATTAGTGGAGTCAGGGACAAGCAAGAGTCCAAGAATTGGGTCCTCAGTACTCTATTCCTCACCACCATTGTCCAAATTCATGTTGTTCATTCTCCTAAAGAGTTAAAGGCTTGAAAGCCATCCTTGTGAAGCTGATCCCATCAGAAGACTTGCCCCCTCGGGCAGGCAGCACAGGCAGGGAGAAACAGCCAAACCTGCTCCCGTGTATATGCTGCCATCAAGAGACTTGCTTCCCTCTTAGAACTGTGGGTGATTTTTAGAATAGAGCAAATAGTATTCCCTCATACACTACATATGTTACATGAGAAAAAAAAGGAATCAAAAATGATTTGAAGGTAGGCATGGTAGTTCAGGTCTGTAATCCCAGCATTCTGGGAAACTGATGCAGGAGGATCACAAATTCAAGCCTGGTAACCTCAGGCAACCAGCATGGACAGGAAGAAACAGCCAGATATGTCTCATGTACCCACAAGCCATTGGAGGTGCTTGCTTCCCATGTGCAGCCAGTGTGGGCCAGGAGAACCACATGGACATGCCCCTGTGTGCCTGTTGCCAACGTGGGGAAAGTCCCTGTGTAGCCATGCAGACTTGAGAGAAGTAGCCCCGCTGCCACATACCTATGGCCATCAGGGAAGCCTCAGTGTAGTCGTGCAGGACTGGGGAAGCTTGTCCCATGCCTCACTGCCTCCCTGGGAGCCTGGATTCAGAGAAACCCAGGTGTGTGGCCCATACTCTTCCACTGCAGAGGGGCAGCCAATGTGGGAAGTGCCTAGAAACTGGCTTGCTGGGAGGAACTCAGGAAAATGTCAAAATGAAGGAACAAAAGGCAATCTCAACCTTCAGCCCATACGGAACAAGTCTGGGTGACACAGACATGGAGTAAAATGGAAGTCACCACTTGAAATCTCTGAAAAGATAGCAACAGAAGGAAAGAACTTCATGAGGCTGTACAAGTTATCAGAGCAGAAATAGTATCTCAGATAAAAGAACAAATGATAAACATAATAAAATAATTGCTAAACATATCTAAAGAAGACCTATATAAAAAAGAGGAGCTTTGGGAGATTGCAAGATGCCCAACTGAGTGGCAGCACAAGAGAGCCTCTCTGAGGAAAAAATAAATAAAAACAACTCAGACGCTGGAATCTCACAACATGGAGAAAGCCAGAAAAAAGGAGAGGAATTCTCATGATCCAGGAAGAAACTGAGGAAAAAGAAAAAGAAAAAAGAAAGAAGAAAAAGAAGCATGGATAGAGGGCTGGAGCTGGGCAAGCCCCGATTGCTGTACCAGCCAGTCTTAAAGTCAGGTGACTCAGGATGGAGCTGAGATCCCGGCCCTGCCGAGAGCGGGGGTTGGTGAGCTCCAGACCCTCCCCTGGAGGAGGTGTTGCGGCAGGGAGTGAAAACAGCCAGTCAAGATGCACGAACTTTGGTGAGTGATGGGAAATGGAATCCCCAAACTGGGAGGAATGGCTGGGCGACATTTTGGAGTTGGGCAGGGCCAGCTTGAATCAAAACCCGAGGCGGCTTCTGCTGATGACTCTAGTCCAAAGCAGATTGGTGGGATCTGCTCGGGCAGGGCTATGCCCCTGGTTGAAACCCAATAGCCAGGGACGAGGCTTTTCTGGGCCAGTGGCATCCCCAGGGAACACACAAACTTGTTGAAGCATAAATTGGTTGACTGGCGTAAGGGGAGGAGCCAGCTCTCAGCCTGCAACTTGCAGATTTGCAGTGGACTGGGGGGCAGTACTTCCCTAGCAAGTGCATTGCAGAAAAACTGTAAGCAATAGGAAAGGCCCAGAGATCTCCACCACCCAACTGTCTGAAGGGGGCCAGAAACATGACAAGACAGAGAAAAAGCAAAAGGTCCCCAACTGTGGAACCAGGGAAACTTAGTCCAAACGAGGCTGAGAGCAGCAAACCTGTAATGTCAGAGACAGCTTTATTGGAAATAAAGAAATACATCCGTGACCTCATCATCAAATTTAAATCTGAAATTCTAACTCAGGTGAAGCAAGATATAAGAAGATTAATAAAAGAAGTCCTGGGTAATCCTCAAGTAGGCACAAGTGAAAGAATAGAGGAACCCAGAGAAAGGAGAGAAGCCTTTGATGAAGAATATAAACAAAATCTAGAATATATTAGAAACAGATCCAAAGAGAATATCAGGAAATTAAAAACTCCATTGAAACCTGGCAAAACCTTTTAACAGAAACTAAAGGCAAACTTTAAAACTTGAAGATAGATTTGCAAAGTATAATCGTGAAAGGAAGGATCTCTTAAAAATAACAAGGAACCAGGAAGCAATGATACAAAGGCTAGAAGATGACAAGAGGATTTATAACCTAAGAATAAAATATGTGAATGAAGATGCAGCAACAAATACAAATGAAATAAAAAGTCTATTCACAGAAATAATTAAGGAAAACTTCCCAAACATAGGTAACGGAAGTGAAGT